>VSDK01024302.1:262112-273150 GCA_009767595.1 Symbiodinium kawagutii
GCTGAACATTGCTGTTCTTTACGATTACTATTACTGTATATTGTAGCCTATTTTCACTCAAAAATGACAGTCATCAGCCAAATAAGTGGAAGACATCAAGTACTATTGTCCCATTTTCCACCAGAAACTGTTCATTTTGATGATTCCGAACTCTTACCCTATGCCTTTGCCAAGGGCCCATGTGCCAGTGGTCATCAATACATCACCTGGAACCAGAAAATCAATCTGGGGAACCACTTAGTGGTTTGATGACCACCGAAGATGTTCAGGCCATGGGAATAGAAACATCAATCATCATTACCCCTTTTTTGATCATTGTTAACCATGATGAACCATCCACGAATGATGGGTGCGTTCAATCACCTCAGCATGATCAGATGGCCAGTTCGTTCGTTTCTCATAGTTTTCTCCCATGGCTGAAAGGTACGCCCATTTCTACACAGCCACCTCAAAAAGGGATGGTTTATCGTAAAAATAGTCAAAATGGGACTTTTTTGCGGGCGTCAGAAATTTTGAGAAATGGTTTGGTACATTTCTTGGAGAACAAGTGTTCATTTTGAGTGCAGGTTGGACTATTGCTTTTCTGACATAAAGTAATTGTTGTTGTCAAGCGAAAAGAGCCCAAAGGGCAGATGATGCTACAATGGAAGGGAGGCAGGTGATCCACAAAGTGAGGGACAAGGATACGTGTTTTGGTGCAATTGGCTTTATTTCATTGCCATATTCTGGAAGGGGTAGTGTCAACACAGCCAGCACTGTAACCTAGATCAAGCCAGATCAAGTACTGTATCCATCGCTGATGTTTGTTTTGCCATGTATTGACATGCAAGCGATCACAACAAACGAGGCCGATGGTTCCACATGTATCTCAAGCCATTGGATCTGCGTTCTCTGCACTGTTTCAGAATGCGACATAACCAACAGACAATGATAGACAAATATTACGACTAATTACGACATACCCGACATGCATACGCTTACCATGTACATGCCAAGTGTTGAGGTCCGTGTTTTCAACCCTGGTTGGTGAAGGATGTCTCATCAACATGTGCTTTTCACCCGTCTCGAAGGCGCAATTGGACCACGAAGGTCCCGAATCAGGCGGGCGGTCAGAACGAAACCAACGACAGCGAGCCGCTTTTGATGTTTGACTTCCCTGGAGATGGCGGTGGCCAGTTAAATAGCTGGGGATTAATAGCTGGCGGTGGCCAGTAGCAGCCAGTTAAATGGTAACTGGTGCATTGTTTCTTTAAACAATGGTCAGGGATGTTCGGTGATGGGAATGTGTTTCAAAAACCATGATTAATGATAGTCGTAGCGCTAGAGCTGCAATAGTTGATGACAAATCAGGAGGTCATGTACCGTACAGATCATCAGTTCCTGTCATGGGGTCATGCACTGTCGACCGCTGATCGCACCCTCAGAACTGTTGGATCGGCAGAAGCAGGTTGTGTTGCACCATCTTTGATAGTTCAAGTGATGCTGGTGGTGGGGCAAACAATTGGTATTGACCATTGGCTACGTCCATTCTCAACTACTAACAGTTCCGAACAACTGCACGAATCCTAATTGCACAGAGTACCATTATCAATTCTCAACCATCAGCCACTATCACTGAGCTATCGCCCATTCTCACCCATGATCACCCCTCATCAACCATTCTCAACCATTCTTACCCACAATTTCCTGCATCTTCCAAGCACCAACCTTCCAGCCACGCCTCACCGCATGAGGCGGACCGATCTGCGAGCTGCGCAAATTGCATGAAGTAGTTGAGGCAGGGCGGTCCAGATCAAGCTGCCACGTGGTACAACCGGGAAGGAACCAGCCATGAACTGACCATGAAGTACAAAGCATCAATCCGATTGGTTAGGATTCACCATAACTAATCAGATGCGTACTATTTGGTTAGTTGTATCTATGACAAAGAAGTATACTACTTTAGACTCATTCTCATCATTTCGATATTAAGAGGGTAGAACTACCAATCAACCACGGGGTTCCTTGGGGTATCAACTAAAGCCCCTCAATAAACCCATAGCAATTGATTTGGTTCCTATCGCCAGCTCTCGCGTCCACCAGGCTTCCTGTCCCAGGCTTCGATCGAACGCGCCTCTCCTTGACCAAGATTCATAGTGACATCTTTCTTCCTGTATCTCGTGATGACGCGTTCATCCATCCATTTGATATCTACTAATATCTATCAAGATCTACTAATGTTCATAAAGTCCACTAATCATGATTGAATATACTTGATATGTGCCACATGCACACTGCTATATTGGCGATTATAGATAGCAGTGAACCAATGCAGGTTCAGGATTATTTATATAGCCTTTCTAAGCCAGCATTTTATTACGCCTCTATCAACGGGTTGCTAACAATGGTTATAATCAGATTTATTCCGGCCGCTGTTACCCACTGAGGAATCAGCGTCTTGAGCCAGCAACCAGTAAATCACGAACCTCAATAACCCATCCAAACCATTGTTTAACCATTATTAACCAGCTCATGAACCGTCATCAAGCATCAATCACTCGTATAAACCATCGGTTTAACCAGCTCATGAACCATCAAAAAGCATCAAAAACTTGCATTAGCCGTTCATTCCCACCATCAAACTATTATTCACCAGCTCATTTACCATTGATTATTTACCAGTTTCCATGGTGGGAATGACCATTGAATGCTTAATCATTAAATACCAAGTGGCCATTATTAACCAGTTTGATTATTTACCAGCTTCATCATCAGCCAACCATCCTCCACCAGTTCTTCACCGACCACGCTTCGTCACCCACCATCGCGCCCGTGTGACGCGTGGGGCGTGACGGGCTCAGGCGGACGACATTGACGCGTTGCCGAGCGCCATCCGTGCAGCTGAGGCAACAGCTGAGGCATTTGATGGTTTAAGCAGATTGTCATCACAACTAGCCACTATGCGATTGATTGGTATGGCCACTAATAGTCAATTATGGCCACTATGTGGTTAATGGTTAAGTAAGGATTATGATGGTTGATGATAGTTGGTGACGACAATGGTTAATGAGTAAGGATGATGGATGACTAGCCACTAGTAGTTGTTGTGGTTGATGGGTATGGATGATGCTTAGATATGCTTTGTCCACTATGTGGATAATTCCTGGATAATGGTTGGTGCAGGATGATGGTTAGTGATGTTTACTTTGAGGTTGATTTTTATGGTTGATGCGTGGTTAATGATGGTTAAGGATGATGGTTGAGGATGGTTATGATTGTAGGTGGTTGAGGATTGTTATGGTAAACCAGCAAACCTGTGATGCAGTGAAGCATCCAAAAAACGGGGTAGTGAACTCATCCCAAGGACTGATCCATGGGATAGCCCTGGGTTTATTAATTGGGTCAGGGGGGGGTACCATTTTAGTAGGAAACCAAATCTTTTCGGGGCTACCTCCTACTTATCGACCGGGGGTTTATCAATCCAGGGTTGGCATTAACTCTCTACAATCCTAATTGTCAGGTGATCACAATCATGGTCACTGAAGAGACTCTGATTTACCACCACAAGCAATCATACTTACTTCCTAATTGATCGAGCCCTTGGGTAATAAGAAGCGCTTGAATGGTCAACCATGATATCCATCATTATCACTTTTGGACATCCGTAGTGTTATACGAGATCCATATTAGATGCGGATATCATCGGATATCCAATGGATACTATGATCACCGCCCAGATGGGGAAGCCGATCTGGAAGGACGACACTTTCAAGAAGATGAATGCTGCTACAGTAGTTGTCGATTTTGAACTGATCTTAATTGGTACTTAATCGATGGTTACCTGATGGTTGGCTACTGGTTAATTGATGGTTGTTGATAGTTGTTGATGGTTAATACTCAACATTTGACGATTTATCATGGTTAGTAGTTAATGGTCATTAACTCTTGAGGGTTGATCACGGTCAATAATGAATTAGAACAGAGCAGTGAGCTGAAAATTGTTAATTGTGACTCATGGCAGTAGATACATGATGGTGGTCAATGGTGGCTACTGATGCTTTAATGGCGGCTAGTCAGTGGTTACTATGAACAAGATGGTCAATGATGGTCAACGATGCTTAAACCACCAATGGTGCTGATAGTGGGTTGACAAGATGGAGCCAATCCCAAAAATGGTTGACGTGAAAAAAACTGAAGGACACCCTTATAATTGGTGGTCATGAAATTTCCATCAAATGAGCCATCAAATAACCATCACTAGCCGTGAATTCCTCATCAGTTGCCATCAACTGATGATAAACTTCTGGATCATTCATGCCAATCATTAGTATCCAGCTCAATATCCTATCATGATGGCTTCTTCCCATCCAAGCTGCCCCACACGGTGCGCGCCAGGTGGCCGGCGTGGACGTCTCCGAGCTGCGTTTCGCGCGCGCGGTGCTCCAGCAGCGCCTAGAGATCAGGACGTGCCATGCCAAGGAGGCGAAGGGCACGGTGGGTGGCACGGTGACGTTAGGTGCTGGCGGATGGTGGATACATGGTGCTTTGCTATGGTTAGATGGTGCTTAAGTATGGTGAAGTGTGGTTAATTAGTGGTTTAGTGTGGTTAAGTATGGTGGTTCACAATGAACCTGGTGATTGATGGTGCTTCAGTGGGGTTGATGAGTGCTTTTTTTTCTGTTTGTGTTTATTATTACTTCATTTGTTTTTCGGATTTTTAGTGTTTAATAATAGGGGATAATACCGGATTAACAATAGTGGTTGAACAACTACTATGATGAATTAGTTGTTGAATAAAATGGAGGATAGTAGTAGGGGATATTTGGGGATACCTCCATTGGTTGATAATTCATCCATTATGATCCATTCACGACATTCCACCACTATTGCGGATGGATAACTGGATAGTGAATGGAAAATTAATGGTTGAATAAATGGATACGGAATGATAAATGAATGGTTAAATGTAACCTTCAAGGCTGAATGGTTGATGCATGACTGATGAACGGGCCCCGTGGTTGATGAATGGTAGCCGCAAAGGATGGATAAGTGGATAGATTCGTTGGCTAATGGTTAAATACTGATTGATGCATGATTCATATTGATAAGGAGATGGGTAACTTGCATGGTTGTGAGTGTACTTGGGGCCATGCTTGGCTTGCAAACATTGACAACAGGGTTAATCCATTACGAATGGTTGATAACATGTGGCCACTAGTTGGTTCACAGAGTGAGATAACAACTAGGGGTTGCTGAACAACCCGCTAGCCAACAAAATTTCCAATCAAGAAACCAACCACCAATGGTTGTGAATGGTTGTAAATGGTCCAGGGCTAGCGCTTAGGGTTTGCTGTGCCCATCACTACCCATGTAATTAATCATCAATTCACCATAAACTAAGCCATCAATCAACCATCATGCACCATCACTACCCATCAAATCAACCATAAACTAAGCGTCACTTCAACCGTATTAATGATTCTCGCCCGCGAAGTGATGGCCAGGCTTTAGAGCGTCTGGTGGCGCAGGACCAAGGCTGGAGATGAACATGGGGCTGGTCATCCAAGGGCTGAGACGGTCTGTTGGTTGTCTGTGGTTGTTCGTTATTGATAATTTACTGCTTATTAGTGAATTGTGCTTAGTAAGTGGTTAACTTATGGTGGTTAATTAAGTATGACTGATTATTGGTTATGATTGGTTCGTTCTTGATTGTAGAAAGTTACTACTGAACTATGATCAAGTGTCACATATTATGGATTATTGAATTATTGGTTGTTCGTTATTGATTGATTATTAGGTATGACATTGTGCAGTAGATGGATATGAGATTGATTAGTTTTGATATTATTGATTGATTAATAGTTATGATTAGTTGAGAAGTGTTCCTTTTTTATTGATAGTAGTTTGCTGTTGAGTATTGGTTATTTCTCATGATGTTTTGAGTGCAACTATGTTCGATTGTTGTTGTTGTTGTTGTTGTTGTTGTTCTTGTTCTTGTTGTTGTTACTTTTCTGACCATTAAACCTACTGTTTGTTTGTTTGTTTGTTTGTTTGTTTGTTTGTTTGTTTGTTTGTTTGTTTTTTTGGAACATGATGCGATTAGATCGTGTTGTTGAAAAAATAGGTTTCATATCAAAATCAGCAATTCGCTTGATGGCGACAAAGTCATGTCAATAGTCAACGTTATGGCTATCGCAGTCATTGATGGTCAATAGTGCTTGGGAAGCCTAGACATTAGCAGATGAATGGGGACAATCATTAGGTGGGTTGATACTGGCTACAACTACGTGATCTCCAGTGGTTAAATCGTGGTTAATACTGGATTCACACGCTTGATGTTGGTTAAGAGTAGTTGCTGATACAGGTTGATAAGAAGGAAGTAAGTGGCTCGTTCTGGTGGGTAAAGGTATTGATACTGTTGGCAACGGATTGACGCAGAAAAGGCTGAAAATACGGATGATAGTGATCAGGAGTGGTTGTTCGTCGTTGATATTGGTCGTTTAATTTGATTCAGATTGATAATCGTCAATAATTGGCTACTAGTGGTTGATACGGGTGATGTTTTCAAAGACTGTTAAATGATGGGAAGACAACGTAAAAGAATTGTGAGTTGACACCTTATATAACGGTTATATAACAATGTGCTACAAGTCGTTCAATTTGATCATGAGTGACAGGACAAGCCCGCTGAAAGCAGCGGTGACTGATGGTTAGTAACGGTCTTTACTGGTGTTCACTACTTTGTGCTAGTTATCAACAGCCTTTCGTGGTATTACTGAGTATGAATCCTGGTTACCATGATTACGATGAATATGATCCATTGATGATTTTGATTTATAGTCATTGATACTCATCAATAAACACATGCACGTTCAGCCATTGTTCAATGAAGATTGTTTTGATTTTCGAGCCACTATTCAGTACTCATAGCTTCTTCAATATAACCGCCATGATAGTCGTGATTCACTATGGCCGTTCTTTGCCATGTAAAATATCAATTACTTCAAACATCATTGAGTAATCATTGTTGAGTTTTGTCGATGATCGTCACTATCCATGATTATTATTGGCATTAAGTCATTAATCATCATGTGCAAACTACTTTCCAGCAACTAGCCATCAGTATCATGGTCAGAAACCATGCTTGAAGGTTGGTACCCATGTTATAAATGCTGAAGATTGGTGATAATGGCTTAGAGTGGTTGATGATGCTCTATGCTGGTTGACCACCAGACACTACACGAATCAGCGATCAACGATCAAGAAACAAATTCGAACCATTCTTCGGCATCATCATCGATCATCGGTGGTAACCATCAACCCATGAACTTACCACCATCAACCATTATCTCACCGCAATTATTTGTTACTTTCCACTATGAACCATTGACAGGTGATGCGCTGAAACGGCTTGATCCACACGCATACCTCCAAAGTTTTGAACACCAACACCAACACTGCCAACACTCATGTTTTCTTGTCAACTCAGAATCGCAAGGGCAAGAGCGATTCTAAGTGATAGCCCGTCAGTCATTGATAAGAACGAATTTGTCAGTTGTCAGGATGATTGTCAACTGTATATGCCTTTATTGGCCCAGATTCTAGGTTGTGCCTGGAACAGGGTTTGTTTTGGAATATCAGACATTACATCCGACGTAATCAAGTCGTATGGTCCAGTGCACACACATAAGACACATAATTCTCCAAAATAGGCTTTTTGAATCCTGTCTCTCTCCCGCATTGTTTTCGGCAATTGTTGTTGCTTTTTCGATTTTCAGGGAAAGGGTCCGCGCAAGTCTCTGTAGCATCATCGATATGGCAAAATCACTCGCTTCCAATTCGAAAACATTGATTCATGCACCAGGGTTGACCATATGGGTGTTTCTCAAAACAGGGATACCCCCAAAGTGGTTGGTTTATTGCCAAAAATTGTTGTTAATGGATGATTGGGGGGGTCCCCTATTGAGAAACCAGCACAGAAATGTTCTTTAATGTTACCATTTCAATCCGTCGCGATATCTTACTACCAAGCCATGGTCCTTAGTGGCTTCCATGTACCAGTGAACATCATCAGCCATGACTAACAATGCAGTAACCATCATAAACTATGAACTAACCTTTCATTCACCACCGGCAACCAGCCATGTCAACCACGTTATCATCCACCATATTCACCAACATGAGAATGATCATCAACCATCAAATTGGCAAACCAATCATTAGCCATCCTTCAACCAATCCTTTAACCAGACATCATTGAATCAACCATTTGACCAAACACTTAACCAATGATTTGACCAACCATCCAACCAACATCAACCAACCAGCCAACTATTTTTTTCGCCATAAATTGACTATCAATTACTCAGTAAATCAATGGACTATCGAAGAACCACCTCTAAGCAACCAATCATTCACCGCCGTCGAACCATCAGGAAAGCGTTAATCAACCATCATTAACCACCACCAGCCATCAATGAAACATGAATTAACCATCACCTTTGTTAACCAATCATTAACCATCAATCATGAATTCTTCAACTGAGCGAGTTGTACCATTGATAGACTATCCATGGTTTCTAGATGGGATGATGATCCAGTTGTGACCTTGACAAACTGATCTCGTTGTGCAGATGGCAACTGTGACGTGGTGAAGCTGCGTGCCTCGGTGCTGTTGGCGCGTGCCTATGGAGTCCGTGGGGAGCCCAAGCGCTTGCGCTGGCGCTGCGAGTACGGGAGCCCCGGAGCAGTGAATCCCGGGGCCTGTTTCGGGACACGGTGGGTGCCCAATGGCTATCAATTCAGGGGATACCGGGAACTCTAGCAATAGGGGATACAAGGGTTGATGATGATGATGATGATGATGATGATGATGATGATGATGATGATGATGATCAAGTGAATCAAATTAGATTTCATCGAGTGGTTAAGCAGGGCTGCTGCTAGCTTTGCCTTCGAAACGATATCGGTTTGCATGTCGACCATCATGCGGTGCTGACTGGGTCTGCTAGGAGTTCATCCAGAGAAGTCTTCACCCAATGATTTATTATGGTCATGAAGCAGGAGTAACAAGGCGCCATGAGTCCATGAGTTGCTATCATTAAACCATTCCTCATCATCCCCACTGGCAGCAACCACCCTGAACCATCAACCTAACCAATGAGGATGATAAGTGAGGATCATCAATCCTGAAGCATCTTCACGAACCCTTATCAACCCTCAAGTGCTGCACCAAGTGCTTGATGTCATCACCCATCATCACCCATCATCCACGACCATCCACCATCATCCCTGGTGGATGATGTCATCCCTGGCGCCTCCCCATGGCCACACGTCGTGGAACGCCCTGATCCCCCGGAGCGGCCCAGACGATCACGACCGCCAAGCGGCCGAAGAGCTCTTGCAGCGCCGTGCCTCGGTCGCCCCGCGGCGGGTGGGGCGGAACCACCTCCTGGTGGTTGATCTCATGGATGATGATAACCAGTAATGGGTTCGTTGATGATAGGGGATAGAAACCATAAAGTAGCTGGAGATACACCAGCTATAAATGGCTATGGGTCAAGCAGTTCACCAACCAATTTCATGAGGGAGAATCACCAATAATAGGGAAACAATGGTCAACAATAGGGGAAACAGGGGTACAGGGTTTTGACCCTCAGTCTCATGGGTCAGTTTGGAGGTTTCTCAGAATAGGGAACCTGAAAATTGGTCGGTTAATGAATTGATGACCATAAATGATTCATATCAAAGATGATAAGTGGGGGTACCCCTACGACTTGAGAAACTACCATTGGCTAGTTGATGGTAGCTGATGATTTTTGATGGTTGGATGCTGGTGGATGTGGGTCTCTAGTGACTCTGGTGTTCAGCATTGAGAAGATGGGTGTCCATGACCATGAAGGCATGAAAAGCTAGTGAGGAGAAGGAAACAAGGATACAGTAATATTGATGGTTGACAACTGTACTTGATGTTTAATTACTGGTAATGGGGCCACCCGTCAAAGATAGTCAACCATGGTTGTTAGTGATCCTTGTCTATGGTTTATTCTCACAACCCACCAAACAACAATGATAAGCAGAAATCATGACAATTAGTGTTGACATTGATGGTTCATGATAGATAATGATACAGTAAACAAGAATCAATGGAGATTGCCAATAATCGTAGCTGCTCATTGTAGAAGATGTTCCCGGTGGAATTTGTTGTGACCAACCCCTTGCGCCATGGAAAGGAATGGCACCAGCAGTGGAAGCGGTGGAACCACTTGGGGTATATCACTTGGAACCAGTGGAACCAGTGGAACCAGTGGCACCAGTGGAACCAGTGGATCTATGGTTGATGAAGACGAGGGAAACCACTGCTGCAGCAAGTGTGGGTGCACCAAACAGAGCAGGAAACAACCACAAGGAATCTGTAACCCTCGATTAATCATAAACACCCATTACTAGGCAATCTGAAGTGGAACCGCTATCAATCATTCTGAAGCATCATTAACCATCATTAACCATCCTTAGCCATCATTAACCATATAAATGGGAATTATTCGCCATGGTCAATCATTCTTAGCTATCATAATCATCATTACCATCATTACAACAGTTTCCCCTGGTTGATTCATGAGCCGTATCCCCCAAAATCCAGCTCTTTAAAAGGTCAGTTCACCCTGTACCCCTGGTTCCGATATCACTAACCATGGTTTTCCATATTATTGTTTCTTATTATCCCCCATTATTGGTTGGTTAGTATTGACCCATAGCCACATATAGCTGGTATATGCCCTTTATTAGCTGCTTATTAACCCCCAATTAGTGATTACCCATTGGTAGTCAGTTGATGCCTAATATTGACCCAGCTCGCCATATCCGCAAAGGCTTGCTGCTGTTGCTGTTGCTACAGATGCACGGCACGACCGCGCCCCTGTCCAAGCGATCGCCCAGGAGAAGCGGAAATGCGAAGAGTTCTGCCCAGCGCGTTGGTGCCTTGCCAGCAGCCATGAGCCATGAGAAACCACGGGATTTTCAATGGTTAACCATGGTGAAATATAGGGATTGTAGGGAA
>VSDK01024302.1:273199-300945 GCA_009767595.1 Symbiodinium kawagutii
ACTATAGTCAATAGTGGTTAATTAACTATGGTTAATAGCGGGTTGACTGTGGGGATTTATAGGGAAACCGGGGGATTTGCAGGGGATTGTAGTGGATATTTGTGATTGAACATGTGCTTTCCTTTGGGGGATAGCCAAGTGATAGTTTGGATGGGTTCTGGGGCTACGGGCATGGCCTGATGAAATGATTTGTAACCAATACAAACGTATAAAGTTGCTGTCGTTCCCCAAATCTCGTTGCCATTCTTAAGCCTGACTTGCCCATCGATTCATTAGCTAGTACCCGTCGTTCACCATGAATTACCCATTGATTATTAAGCATCAACTATCCATTGATAAGTCATACATGATCAATTATTTTGCCCTTCGAGACCACGACTCAACCCGCTAATCAGGCCATGATTCCCTCCAGGTATGCCATTGTTAACCATCAGCTGTCCCACGACCATCAGCTGTCTTGAGGCGAAACACGGTGGGTCCAAAGCAGGCCAGCAGTCACTGGGGATTGAAGGTAACAATTCTTTTGATGGTAGATACTGATGGTATATTGTTACTCGATTGATGGTAAATGTTGGTAAAGTAACAGTTGATGGTAAGGTAACACTCGGGATTGATCACTGATGGTAACATGAGAAAATGGTTGCTTCGTTGATTTTTGCAGTTTAAAGGCATGAGAAACAGTTGAAACCACCATTCGCAATGCTGGTTCGCAGGGCCTAGTGCTGAATGATGGTAAACCACTAATTTGTTGATGGTCAATGATTGATGATCATCAGTGGCGAACAGTTTGTGACTCATGATTTCTTAATGCTTAGGTGGCTGGTGGTTTCAATGGTTTTGCACTCAATTAGTATTTAATTACAAACGATTGGTTGGTTGACTAATAGTTTTCAAAGAGGTTACCGTCATCAACCAGTTTGCGGTTAACGCTTAACAATGGTCAATGTGACGGGTCAACGGTTCATCAATGGTCAACAATTTGCAACCACCGGATACGAGAGTGTGTAAGCAAATGAAAAGGTGTTAAGATCAAGAACCAACAAACAGTTGACAATTTATTTGATATACTGTAACAATGAACAGTCGTATGTTTTGTCAAGTAATGTCAAGTAGTTGATAACAAAGGATCTGTATAGTCTATAGCAGTTTTTGTTGATAACATCATATAAGACCAGTGTTTGGTTTCCTTGACTACTTAATGACAAAAGGTTCAAAGTGAACGGCAACTAGTCATCATCAGTGACCACTTGATAGTTGCTGTAGTAGCGCCTGATCGTTCACATCACACAATAGCCAGTTAAAAGTCAGCAAGTAGTAGTCATGTCACCCATACCAAAAGCAGTTCACCCGTACCAATCATAATTAATCATAGAAATCTAATAGTGGACGGTTCAAATGATAATCATGGTCAATCACGCTTAAACATTGCACAACAAGCAGTTCTGATCTAGTTTAACTTCATTGTAGTCAACTACACTGGACCATGGGTGTACTTTGACGGGTCACACAAAACCGAGTGTACACTCAGCAATATGTCGACCACTGGATTTGACCCAGGTCGCTGACGCAGCGTACTCAATCGCTGGCCTGGATTCTGCACCATAAGAGATTCTTGTCGTCGTGTGCTGAACCAGAGGAATGCTTTCGAAGGCTAAGCTGCAATCGTAGCAGGGCATGCCGTACCAGTGTCAGCTTCATTTTTGACAATACCTGGGCCAAGAGATGAAGTGAACAGAATGGTATGCTGTGAATGTCTTTGAAGGAAGTACCTACAGAGAAGATGGAGCCTACAAGGTATCTGATCGACCTCAACAGCACTGGAGTACACATTCCCTCGTACATGGAGCCTTGTTCTGCATCATGATGGAGACAAGTCTGAGGAGACAGCAAGGGACGTCAAGAAGTTATTGAAATGGACGCAAGTTGTGGAAGAGTGTAAGGGCACCTGTGCCAAAAATATCCTCGTGACCAAACGGTTCAGACGATATGATGGTTTCTCAAAATAGGGGACCCCCAAAGTCATCCTTTCCCCCATGTTGAGAAGCCACCATATATAGACCTGCAAACATATGAGCCAATCGACGCGGAATGACTCATCAAATGAGGCATGTTTGCAGTACTTGTAAACTTGCATTTCTTCACAACGAACCAAAGGGAGATGCGTGAGACCTGGCTCCAGCCTACCCAACTTCTTTGTGACCAAGTGATACATAGTTTATGATCTTATTACTATTCTCAGTATTTACTTAGTTATCAAGCAACTAGTACAATACAATTGTTTTTCCAGTAATCGTTAGTACTATATACTCAAAGTTCACAGTATACAATCAACTAGTTTGATAAACTAAACTAAAGTACTAGATATCCATACTAGTATCAACATAACGGTGCATTGTTTGCCGAACCAATTAGGAATCGTGCCGCAATCGCGTGTGATTGTTTCCACGGCCGCACTGCTCCCCTTGTCGCCGGCCGTATCGCGACGGTCGAAGGCGCAACATCGCGACGCTTGCGATTTGCGTCTGAGGCGGGGCCTGTCGAGAGATTCTTTGGGAGGACGGAGAGTCACCATGGCTTTTGCGGCTTTTGCGACAGATTGCTCAGAGCTGTAACAGTGGCCAGAAATTTTCGTGCCACCCCTACCCTAAGGATGATTGAATCCTATCGAATGAAGACACAGACAGACATCGAAGTATGTACTCACCCGCCTGCCATGGAGATTTGCTGTTGGACACACCAACTACGATTCATGTTGCGGATTGTGGCCCCGCCTTGATGGAAATAGCCCCACAGTGAGGAGCATGCTTCATGCAGGTTAGGGTAAACTGCCCGGGAGGCATACCCCATTGCATTGTATGAATACCCAAACACATGCATACACCGACACCGATGCATCTGGATACCGCAGGCTGACACACGGTTATACCATTTGAGCACCTTAATCCAAACCTGACTCTGGATGGCCAGGGCAGAATCCTTCATGTCTGCACGGACATCATCCTCCCTGAGGAAGTATTGCTTACCGATAAGAACTGGCACTTGTGATTGTGTGGCAATGGAAAATGCACAATAGAGTTCAAGCCCGCTGGTAGGCTCCCCCACGCCCCACCGTACATTAGTCATCCATGCAACAAATCGCCGAGTAAATTTCTCACCAAATGGACTGGCAAGAATGTCATCTTCACTGACGGCATTCAACACTGTAAATGGAGGGTCAGCTCGCAAACATTCACAGAAGTTAGGAATGCTATCCTCCGCACAATTGGAGGGCATGACAGCATGGTACCTCTCGTTGATTTCACAAAGATAATCGTGGTAGAGGGTAGTGTTTCCCTCGTTCCGTGTACGCTGCTCAACAATACTGGACAGTTTATGGTATATATCACCAGCCAAATCCATCACCACCTGTTTAGCAGCTTTGTCAGCTGCTTCATTGAAGATGGCACAGAGTCGATCATACCTTGTATCCGTTGATTGTGGATCAACATGTGCACGAACCTTTGTAACACAAACCGTGTCAGCGGGTCTTCGAATCAAGTGCCACCAGATATGCCCCCAAATATCCAAATGCGAAACCAATGGCATTGGCTTACCCGTCCGAATACATTCGCACATCACTTGGAATTGAGAAATCACTGCAGCACAGTCAACATAGAAATGCACTGACCACCTCCGTTGTAGCACCATGAGTATTGCATAGCTTTCAGCTCTAAACGACGAATGGTCCAAGAAAGGCAAAACCTCCCGATTTTCCACTTCCCAAAGACCGGTGTCGAAGGACACCCTCACCGCAGAAGCACCAGCAAGCCCGCAATCCCACCGATCTTGAAAGAAAGAAGCACCGTCAGTAAACATGTGCACCATATTATCATCCGCAGTAGGTAGTGTAACCACCACCGGTCTGACCAGAGCTCTTTTGTATTTGATGGCATTGTCAACTTCCTGAATGAGTCCAAACGCCATGACGGCATTCGGTTGTCTCCTAAGCCACTTCAAGGTTCCAGAAAACTTGACTCGCAAATCAGCAAGAGCTTTGCAATGGTACACCCTGTGTTCTTTGCTGTCCGTTTCCTGGCACAACGGACACAATTGTGATTTGAACTTCCGGGAGTAGTGGCTAAGACCGTCATGTGTAACATGTCTACCACTTGCAACTGCCTGCAAAAACCCCCGTTGTTTTGCTGATCTGTTCCTAACAATGCGATTGTACGCAGTGCCGGAAAAATGCTCAATGTCGAAGTTGGGTCTCTCAACCATTTGACACACATAATACGACCACGCTTGGTCAAGGCAACTGAAAATGAAACCAATTGCATCATCAACCCAGTTGAAACGTAAACCGCAACTGTGTACCATGTAGCCTGCAGGTTGGCACTTCCATCCAATTTCTTGGAAGGTTTGTACAAAGTGTGTGGCCAGCCCAACCCTCATGCGATTTTCTGAAGCAACTCGATGCAAGAATTGTTCCTTCTTCCCAGGAAAATGTATCAAATACCGCCTGAAAAATTTCACCTTTCGACGGATCAACATGATTTGTGGATCAGTGTATTCGCCAGTAACATTCAAAGTGAGCCATGAGTTTGCACCTGATTTGTACAACCCCACCGCATGCGCAGTTGCAGATCGAAGCCGATGCATCTCTTCCTTGGATACATGTTGTAACTCAGCACCGTAACCAGCAATGCCAACTCCGAGGGACTTAGTCATCCTGTGTTTGAAAGACTTTGGCAGCTTCTTACCACGTATGGCTAGTGATGCTTAGTGGAGATGGTGCTTAGAGGTTCAAGGTCCTGTTGATGGTTGCTGAATGATGCGAGAACACAATGGGTCCCTCAAACCATCATGTTGGCGAGGAGCTGAATGAGCCAACCCTACAAGGAACTGCAGGATTACAATGATTGCTGCTGATGATGATGATGATGATGATGTGATGATGATGATGATGATGATGATGGTGATGATGATGATGATCATGTGATGATGATGATGATGATGATGATGATGATGATGATGATGATGATGATGATGATGATGATGTGATGATGATGTGATGATGGTGGTGGTGGTGATGATGATGATGATGATGATCATGTGATGATGGTGGTGGTGATGATGATGAGACGATGTCCATAAAACGTCAAGAGTTTCGGATATCGTCACACGTCATGGTGGGAGTGGGTCGTATAATTCCCACCTAGCAGAGACACAAAAACTAGCAGATTTCTGAAAATCTGCCAGGTTGTGATTGATAATCCACCATGGTTGATTGATAATCCACTAGAATTCCCCATTTTGATAACCCCATGAATGATGAACCAAGTTCAGTCCCCAATAGCTGGTCCTGGTGACTTGCTCGCCTTGTCGTTGATCTCCAGGCGGAACGAGTCTTCTTCACCGCATAAGGTGCAGCGGAACCATTGCAGTGCAGCGGTCATGTATACAACCATGGTGCATCATGGTCAATCATAGCAAATAGCATTAAGATGTTTTGTATACAGAGAATGTGCGGTTGGCAGCGAAAATTCAAAAAACAAATAAAAAACACATCTGGACCCAACCAAATATTCAACCGCATTTTGAAGGCTTTGGCAATCCGCGGCTAAAGAGTAGATGAATATTGGTTAATCATGGTAGATATTGATTGATACTGCTCAGCATGCTCTCTTGTAAACTAATAATCTGTAGTGGTTTACCTAGAAAACAATGTGATTTTTCAGCGTCCAGCTTAGTTTACCAGATGGCATGTCTTGAATGAGAAACAACGAATATTCGAATACCAATACCAAATCCTGAATGATGATCGTTGATGCTGTACTTACCATGATAGGCACCAGAGCAGAATCATTTAAATCATGGTAGATATTGGTTTCTTCTGCTTGATACTCTGGTCTATGCTTGGAGGTGAGCATCAACTCGTAACTGGCAACACCATGGGTGGCTCGTGGACTCCTAAGAAGGACCTGCAGGTCGAGTTGTGTCATCAGTGATGTTTGCTGACAAACACGGATGCTTGTTAGTGATATGGGTTGTATATGGTCCACATACGGGCAACAATTTTGTAAGTTTATATGGTTGTTGGTTCATGATTAATCACACTCAATATTTCGTAAATCACATTATTAATAGTAATTAATTATTGTTAATACCGGATACTATACCGCCAACAGTGACTCTGCATCACTGAAAATGATGGACAAAAGATGATTCGGGCCACCCATTTTTTTTGATAACTCCCCATGTCACACTGAATTTGGATGAGGTTCATCTACCTTTCCAAGACCAACAACCCCCGCTGCAAAACATCCATGTCAGGCGGAGTGGAGCTTTCCTCGAGGGTAACCGTGCAGATTATTAGTCAATCTGGGGTTGTCCAGAAATAGAGCTGACCTCAATGGAATTATCATGAATTTACCATCATCAATTGATGAGGTACGGGTACTATTAGTCAATCATTGACTTAATTACCATCATCAACAAAAGATTTCTGGACAGCTTCCTATGTCGTGGAAGTCACTGTCTGCAGGCGCCACCAAAAACAGGTTTGCCCTTACATCAATGGGTTCCATCTTGGGGCAATAAATCTCATTAGGACATTACATAGCGTGAGCCACACATATGTTTTAACGATGTATGAGGGATTTGTAGATCCATGACACTAGCATTTGTTTGAGTCAATTATAAAAAAGTCTTCATAATAATGAACCACTGGTACTACCAGTTATACCGGAGTTGACCATCGGTCATTACCCCTTATACAGCAACTAATCACTGGTTAGTACCAGTTATACCCTAGCCAACCATTGATTTTAAGCA
Source organism: Symbiodinium kawagutii (assembly GCA_009767595.1). Classification (NCBI taxonomy): domain Eukaryota; class Dinophyceae; order Suessiales; family Symbiodiniaceae; genus Symbiodinium; species Symbiodinium kawagutii. The sequence goes on from VSDK01024302.1 coordinate 280,013, forward strand.
TTGGTCACACACGAGAACCATTCGTGGCCTTGTCGCTCACCAACCGAATCCTGGGTGATATCCACATCCGCCAACAAGGCGGCAGAATCTATGCCTCGTGTTTTTTTGCTCCTGGGATGATCAAGTAGTTTGACCAGCATATTTTTTGAGTTTCAACCAGATGCAGGATCATCCATGTGACAGGACTTCGGGGGTCTACAACAAGCCCGGTGAGTGAATAAGATTTCCTTCTATAACAAGTACCAGTATCCAGCAGCATTCTTTGCAGCGTCATCACATACCTACACTTTGGTGCTTATAAGATCTCATAACCGAGCAACCATGCAAATTATGATTGATTTTCATTGGTCTGTGATGACGATTGACCAATACTATGGTTACTACTGGTTATGAAAGACTAGCGATGGTTGAACGGGGTGTCTTTAATGTTTGCCCTGGAAGAAACCAGCATAGGATGGTTTCTTAAAATGAGAGTATCCCCCAAATTATCCAACATGAACCATTGATAGTAATAAACCAACCATTTTTGGGGTACCCTATGACTTGAGAAACACCAGTATCTTCATCAACTAGTACTTGCTTGATTGTTGGTGATTATCCGCTATGATTGACCAATTCGTGAAAAACAACCACATAAAGATACAGATCGAAGTTGGGTCACGACGATAGGACCTCCACTAATGGGTTGCCCGGTTCCAGCTTGCGCCTACACTCGTTGGCTTCGCCGCTGCAGTAGTTGAGTGGTGATGTTTTTCAAGATTGGGGACTACTAAAAATGATAGTCTACATGGTGGTTTCTCAAGTCATAGGGGACCCAAAAAATTGTTAGTTTATTACTATAAACCACTAATAGATACTGATAATCAATACTAATAGTGAATGATTTGGGGGGACCTCATTTTGAGAAACACCAAAGTGATGATGTTATTCAAAGGAGTCCTACTATTTTAGTGGTGAGTCGTGGGAGTCGTTGCAATCACAACTTTTATCGGGTTCAGTGAATTCACAATGCTTAATCCAACAATCATGATAACCATTGTGGTTGGTTATTCCCGCCAGTTTTGGTTCACAACCATTCAGTAAACCCATATTGTGAAATAAACATTTATATCAATTAGACCATGTATTAAAACCATCTTTGTTCACCAACCACAACTATTGATGAAATCCATGTGCTAGTTTGGTTGACTGCTTGACCCAGCTCGCCATCTCTTGTAACGATAAATCCTTTGCCCACGCTGAACATCGTCTGTGACGTGACCACCACGACGTCCAACCGCAAGCGCGCAGCGCTTCATCCGTGGCGCCGCAAGACACGGCAAATCCCGAAGGATTCTGCCGGCCGTTGTGGTAACTCAGCAGCTTACCTGTGGGTTATGTTCGGGTTAGTAACGGATTAAAAATTGGTTAATGCATGTTAATGATATGGGATATATGAGGGGTAAAGCAGCTGAATGATGGTTAATAATAGAGGGAAATACCTAACTATAGTGGTTAAACAACTACTATATGGTGGTTTCTCAAGTCAGAGGGAAGCCCCCAAGTTATGGTTGGTTTATTCAAGTTGAAAAGGGATGATTGGCTTGAGAAACACCCATATGTAGATGGGTTGATACGGTGACAAAACATCAGAGGTAGCTGAAGATCTCAATAGCTCGACTCGTGACTGGTCACTGATGTGAACAGTTGGGAGGGCCCTTGACCAGTAGCATGGGAATGGGGCGATTCATCGGTATGAATCAGGAGAAACCACCACTGACCAGAATTCTCACCCTGGATCAATCAGTATTGATCGTTGTTCACCATTTGGTAACCAGTGAGAACGTCTTTGACCATCAGTTGCGGTAATGATTGATTGTTCAGTAGTTAGCCATTGATCTGCACTCATTAGCCAGGTCCTTAAACATTATTGACCAGTATTCATGATTTTCAAGCACTAGGCATGATTATTCACAACCATAATGACCTTTGCAAACCGGCATCAATGATAGTATTCACCATTAGGTAATCAAACATTCATCAGCCACTATCAAGCATCATTCATTAGCCGTGAACTAATTAAGCATCACTAAGTGCAGTCATTCCATAAGCATCGTTAATCGTTACTGGTCATTGTTTGCTATTGCCAATCATGATTAACCATGAATAGTACTCATTATTGATTAACCACTCATATTAAATGTCCAGTATTGACCACTAGTCTCAACCGTAGCATTAACCCTAACCATAACCAAATAATGATCATTATATATTCATTACTAATCATTATCGACTAGTCATCACTCATCATTATTAAACTGTATTAATCACCCTGGCCATTTTTGACAACCATTAACAAATGACAATACCGATCAATCCGATGAATAACTATGGTATTGACCACTATTAGTGATTTACCATCACTCATTGACCACTGTTATTGAGCACTATGATTAACCACAATTAACCACTCTGATGAACCACAATCAACCACCATTAACCACTCTCAAGATCTCTCAACCACCAACCATTGGATCACAACTCTTCCTGAGAGCAATCACCGCGGTGATTGGATCAGCACCTGCTCTTGCGACGCCGACCGCGGACCTTTCTGGGCCATGGGCCGTTGCCCCGGGGGCGAGTTCCGGGGACTTCCGTGGCCCAAGCAACGGCCAGGAGACCAAGCGCCTTCGGCAACGTCGAACTCATCGTGGCTTTTGGTGGTTGTTAATCATGGTTGGTGGTTGGCAAATGGTGGTTAATGATGGGGAAATAAGTGATTAACTATGGGCAATTAGTGGTTAACTGTGGGCAATTAGTGGTTAACTATGGGTAATCATGGTTTGCCATGAATTTTCATCCTTAGGTGGGTGTCAATCATTGGTTCACAATAATGGGTAGTTAGTGGTGAAGAATCGTTTGTGAGAGGGGATAATAAGCAACAAAAATGGTTTGCCATGATTTTTTCATCAGTCATTGTAAATAATCATGACTCATTGTCGTTGGCCATGGTGGTTGTTGGTCATGGTTTATTGTCGCAACTGCTGATGGTTAGCCATCATTCATCATTTGGGCTGTGGTCCGACCTAGCGCCAACAGGCTATTCATCACTATTTGAGCACCCTGCATTTGACTGTTGCAGGTTGGGGACAAACCCAATCCATCGGTCGCTATTCACCACTATGTATACTAGTGTTTATCATTGCGTCACTAATCATCATCAATCCTGAAGCGTATTATGCTGCAGTCATTCTTAACTTTTGTTGCGAACTACCATTGACCAACATTAACCATTTCAAATGGTCATAAACATTATCACTCATGATGAGTTTGTATCTGTTATCATTAATTCGTCATTGTTAATCAATATCAGTCCTTCTCAATCATATCATTATCAATCGTCATCAGCCATTGGCAATCGTCGTAATTCATCATAACCCGCAATTCAAGTGCCACTAATGATCGCTATGTAGTCAGCCCATTGATCAATAATGATAGTGATCATCAGTGGCGATTCATCAGGACAAAGGTGATCCGATCATATTTGTGGCCCATGAATCACCATAATCAGCTGGTTTCAAGCATGGCTCATCCGACCATGCGTTGCTGGGCGTTGCTGATTTCCTGGTGCATGATCGCTGCTGGAGCTGAGTTGTACAGAGATTTGCAGGCCCCCGAGCTGTCAGAAACATCCGCAGTGGTACAGCAGTGGTAGTTCAAGAAGTAGCGATGTACCAGTGGTTGTGACTAGTTGTGACTAGTAGTTGCTGAATTATTATCTATTAGTAGTAGAAATAGTAGTGGACGTGACCGGACGTGGGTAGTAGTGAGTAGTAAGCTGTTAATAGTAAGTAATTAGTAGGAAGTAAGTAAGGAAGGAAGCAAACCATTAAGTGTAAATAGTAAATACGTAAATATAAGTATATAAATACATAAGTAAGTAGGTAGGTAAGTAAGCAGGAAGTAAAGAAGTAAATACGTCATGTAAATCACTAAATAAGTCGGTTGGTGGTAATAGTATACTTGTTGCCTGATTCTTAGGATACAGCTGGTTTCTCTTTAAATCAATCGAATACAGCGTTGCCGAAGCATTGGTACGTGCGGACATCGGTGCTGAATTCACTGACCAAACCCCAGCTGCCACATATCTCTGTTGTTGTACCTTGACCAACTGTTTATGTTGGTAGATTTGGTTTTAATAGAGGATTTTAAAGGGGACAATTCCAAACGAAAAGGGTTGAATTTGTTTATTATTACGGTCATGTTGTTGCTGTTGTTTATGCTGGTCTTATACCTTGGTGAAAAAAGCATATGAGTCATTCATCACCATTAATATCATTCAGTATTGGCAGTAGTGGCAATTCATTCCGTTCAATAATCAGGGTCAACAAAGGCCAGTAGCCATGAGTACTAATGGTTTGTAAGCATAGTCAATCATGGTTAGTAATCCTCGTTCATAGGGGCTACAAATGATATGCAATCGGAAGATCCCTTAGACCGATCACGGTGTTGTTTCGAAAAAACTTTCGAGTTTCTCCGCTTGTTCGGTGGGTTTCTGCATGCTTATACCCACTATCTTAACATGTGCAACCCAATGAAGCCCAACATTAAGCAACGAGAGAAGAACCAAGGCTCAATGTGTTGATATGTTATGAAATCTAAAGATGGTGCAGGAGACATTCAGCAATATTGATGCAATCACGACTGCAAAGTTGAGTTTGTTATTCATGATTCCTAAGTGGTCAATAGGGTTCTTTAGATGATTAAGCATGGTTACTCTTGGGTAGTGGCCAAAACCAACCAACCAAAGAACCGTTGTTGGAAAGCATGACCAACCCTTTCGTTTATGAATCAATCATTACAAGCCAGTTAGTTTGCTTTGGGCACATAATGTTTGGTGAATGGCAAATAATATTTCTAACTGTCAGTATATTAAGCCATTAATCATTACATTTACCTCATCATTACTAGCTACTACCAAGCAATTACGAACCAATGACTCACCAATTATCAACCCATTAGTGTTTGAACCAGTTCTTCAGCTCTTCGTTTATCGCGGTCTGCAACGCCTGTGGCTCCGCAACGCAGCACGGAACCTGTGACTCCGCCACATGAACCGGCTTGGAAGGTGAGCGACCAGGTGGATTCAGCAAGGGGGCACAGGAACTCCCATGGAGATGGGTGTTTCTGCAACAAGGGAACTGAATAAAATGGATGGTTTATGATGATTTATTCCTTTAAATGATTGATATTGGATGATTTGGGGGGTCCCCTATTTTGACAAAGAACCCGTATGTTGGTTTTATAGGGAAAACTCATGGGATTTTCTATGATTGACCATGGTTCATTTGTGATTCACTATGGATGGGATAACCACCAACCAAGTGAAATGTGGACAACACACGGATAAATTTGATACTTGAACTAGATATTGGCAAAATTGAAAACTTTCAACACCTGTGAGCCATGGTACGTACTTAAATTTGCGGTGGACCGTTCGAATTGAATTTGGACCAACAATGAGGACCCACGTCTTTGGATTTCATGCTTGATGGTGGTAAAACAATGGCACGGTTGGAATCCCATGGAATCATTGCAGCCTTTGGAAAGAACCAATCTCTGGGGTTGGTAAGGAATCCACAACCCTGGTTGAAAATGGTCAATGTAGTACAGTAAATGTTTAACAACTCAATCATGAATGGTAAATGGCTTATGCTTTATCAATGGCTAGTGGCAAAAGGTGAATGGTAGTAACTTGTTCATGGCAATGGTGAATAGTTAACCATTACGTAATTATTGCTATTCATAAAACTAACTATTGACTCACCATTATGTTAAGTATTAATGGCATTTAGTTAATGGTTAGTGCTCAGTAATGGTGAGTCAATAGCAACTCCATTAACTTTTTCTTTCCCAACCTGTCGAACCGATCGCCTTGTGAGTTACTTTGCTGGATGTTGTGTACCATCTTGCGCTTTCGGCGATTCTCTTTTTCATATCATGAAGAAACCTGATGCATATTTTTTGAATCATTTGAAACTGCAAACTAATTCGTGATCGTTGTCGCCCATATTTTCCGATTGATTGATGGCTGCCAATGATCCATACGTCCTATATGTTTCCATCATTGTTCTGTTTGGTCAGCAAGTAATTATCATTGATCTAGCATTACATGTGAACCACCCTCCTTGTGCTCCTACCTGCTACTGGTCACGATTGAACAGCTGATAGCAGTTTTGGTTGTACCGATGGCATAAGAAACTCGGGCTTTACCTCCAGAGGAAATCCTGGTACAACTAGTTCGAGGGGTTCCCGTGCCTGTCAATTTTCTCATCAACCATGTGCTGGTTCAAAGTCTTGTCTTGTTTGGCTTCAGTTGCCATGACCATTCTTCAACCAAGACTGAGCATTTCAGAAGCGGCTCGTTCACATTGGTTCATTTGGTGGCTCGGAATCAGGATTTGTACATACAGTTGAGATGCCGGAATGCTGGGTTCTGCTTGTTTGTTATCCGAAGCAGCATGGTATTTGGAACCTTTGCAACCCAAGCCTGACTCCAGCATCCATCTGCTGTCCACTCTTCACGGCGGTGAGCCGGTGTGCCTGCTGGTTGGTTGAACTTCATGGTCAACGGTTCGTCATAGTTAATCAGTGTTGATGGCAAATGATAAATGATGGTTAATGATGATTCTAGGACAGCTGATGGTGAATCTCACGGTGAATCATGGCGAATTATGATCAACTGATGGGAACATTCATCAAAAACTCCGGTTAGTCAGCCATTCGAAAGCCAGAGGATTCGGTGTTTCTTGGCTAGGCGGGAGAAGGGCCTCAGTTCTTTGGTTGTGACCTATCAACGTCTTCTTTCTTTGACAGACTTAGTAAGGCTTGCGACATAAAGAGAAAATGGCTTTGTATGAGCTATATAGACTGAGATATATACTTGCTCCTGTGCAGATAGATAGATCACGCTTTTCCATTTCAACAATCACCAACTCGGATTATCTCAATCATGTATCTCTATCTCCATCTCTATCTGTATGTGTATCTCTATCTCTCTATGTCTCCAATATTATCTTATCTTATCTAATCTGATCTTATCTACTCATATTTTATCGTACCTCATCTAATCCAATCTTATCTTATTTTCCCAAAATCCAATCTAATCCTATCTTATATTACCTAATCTTATCTTACCTCATCCTATTTTATCTTATCTTAACTATCCATCCATCCATCCATCCATCCATCTGTCCGTCCGTCCATCCATCCCTCCGTCCGTCCGTCCATCCATCCATCCATCCATCCATCTTTCTATCTACCCATCTGAATCTATCTACCCATCTATCTACCCATCTATCTACCCATCTATCTACCCATCTATCTACCCATCTATCCATCTATCTATCTACCCATCTACCCATGTATCCACCTATCCATCTATTCATCTACCCATATACCCATACCTCAAGAAATGTGGCTTGATAAACAATATTGATAGGTAGCATCACCTTTGCTTGGATAGAAGATTTTGGTCAAGGATATTCAATAGTATCTGATTTCTACCAGCAATACTAATGTACATGTAAATGCATGTTCGAAATCAGATAGTACCTCTGGTCTATGATTCTTATGGTGATACCTAGAGTTCAATACTATATATTTTTGAATCACTTATATTTGATAGGTTATGGAAAACACCTATTGTTTCTATGGTCGAATCATATTTCCAGAATCATGTAGTTTTTATCTACTAGTATATAAATAGATATGGGCTATCTACAGTATATGTCTACAATTTATATTTTGAACATATGTATCGTTGACAATGGATGATTAGTAAATGATATTCTTATTTATATGCGTAGTTCTGATAACTCACAGTTTGTATTGTATAGACATAATTTCTAGAACCTAGTTGTCGTTTTTGTCTAGTACAGTAGATAATTTTTGAATATATAATCCAAGTGTCCATTGCTTCGTGTTTGCTATATCACACAAATTTCTTAATCATATTGTGAAGAAAATAGGTATTACTAGTAATTCTACCCTTTGGTATGCTCATTTGGAAGTGCAACATCCACAAGTTATAGCTAAATTTTCTGTACAAATTTGCCATGAATTGGAGTTCCAGATTAGTTGACCAGAGTGTAGTTCACATCGTGACTAATTTCCATGACTGTTTTCTCGATAGAAGATTATAGGTATAGCCGTTTTTCCTGCAGAAAATTGTATTTATAGCTATTTTTCCTGTAGAAGATTATACTCATAGCTGTTTTCCCAGGGTTTCTGCAAAGAAAATGGTGATTTTCCACTGCCAGTTCACATTGTTACTATGCTCCTATGGTTTTCCTATAGTTTCCCTTGGTTTTCCTGTAGTCTCCTATGGTTTTCCTATAGTTTCCCTTGGTTTTCCTATAGTTTCCCATGTTTTTTCCTATAGCTTCCCATGGTTTTCCTATAGCTTCCCATGGTTTTCCTATAGTTTCCCCTGGTTTTCCTACAGTTTCATATGGTTTTCCTATAGTCTCCCATGGGTTTCCTATGTTTTCCTATGGTTTTCCTAGAATCTAAAGCCTAATTTCTTCGCACCGTGATCCTCCAAGAGGAGCGTTGCACACGTCGTCACCGATCTGTGGACATGCCCTGAAGTGCGGGATCGGCCCGGCACATGAGCGCGCTGGGGTCACCAATGACCCAAAAGGCAATGCTGACCTACCATGGTTAGTGGTTCATGAATGGTTAAGAAAAGTGGTTTGTGATGGTTAATGATGGTTAATACCATGGTTATTTGGTTATGCAGTTTATACTGGTCAATCAATGGTTAATAATAGTGGTTGATGTTAATGATGGGTAATGATGGGTAATGATGGTTAATGATGGTAATGATGGTAAATTTGTGTTTTTTTCAAGCCACAGGGGACCCCCAAAATGCATGGTTCATGACCATAGATGATTGATATTAGATGATGGGGGAGTCCCCTACCATGGTTATTTGGCCATGTGCCAATGGGCCCCACCAAAGCTCATTAGAAACCATGATTTAACCATTACTGACCAGTACAACATCACAATTTTCCCCTATGAACTTGCTGGGTAATATTGACCCATATTGACCCGTATCCACATGCCATTCATCCCTTGTTTTGCTACCTGCTCGATACGCCGGTTCTCGACCCTCGCTGCATTTGAAGGGCTTTTTGATGATTTCCGCGCCTGGAAACGACGCCTGAAACGCAGACAGTGGAGTTCATTGTGTTTGAAGTCGTAGTTTGATATGGTTCAGTCCAGTTCTGGTGAAGTGCAGCTTCAATATGGTTTAATATATGGTTTCATCATGGTTCATCATGTTTCATCATCAAATCCAAAGTGAATCATTAAACTCGAAGTGCAGTCTTCAGGCGTCGTCGCAAAGTATGGCGAAATCTAATTCGTTCCTTTCCTGCCAAATGTATGTGGTTTTCTGCACCAGCAGTATGAAGGACGTCAGCATGACCACTGGTGACAACAACCTCCTATCTATTCTCATAATTTTCCTCATCATCAAGATCCAGTTGGAAGTTGAAGAATCCGCAAGTGGAAACTGCATGGACTTCAGACCGTCCCAACCAGCACTGGATCCACGCCGTGCTCGGCTCCCTCGCTGGGGTCGGAATCTTCCGTGCTGCCGATCCGCAGAGGGGAAAACACCAGACGTGGCGCGCCCGTGCGCGCCACACCTTCGCGGAGAGGGAGGAGTTTCATCACCGCGAACAGGAAACGCACGTCGACAAAGCAGAACAAAGCACCATTGAAGACTTGGAAGATCTTGGAAGTACTGTTTGAGTGGAACTTAAGGTGTACTTAGAGTTATTGTTCTTTCCCATGATTTGTTGCTTGCTTGTTCTTCTTGCTGCTCATCATCATCATCATCATCATCATCATCATCATCATCATCATCATCATCATCATCATCATCATCATCATCATCATCATCATCATCATCATCATCCATCATCATCATCATCATCATCATCATCATCACCATCATCACCATCATCACCATCATCATCATCATCATCATCATCATCAGCAGCAGCATCAGCAGCATCAGCAATTCACCATAACTCGCCACCAGTGCATATTCATGGCAACCAGTGCCCTTCAGCACCTTCGGTGCTCTCCAGTCGCGGTGGCGAACCTTCCCCCATGCCCTCGGGGAGACGACGGGGCCTACGGGGCAAGGTCTGGCAGAGCTGGCGACGTTCACCGTGCTACCGGCCCCAGGCTCCAGGGGCGTCCATCCCAAGATGGTCAGTTCACTCGCAAAACAATTTTCGTTTTGGGAAAAATACACAACCTCAAGTAGAATATACCTTTTGGGAATCAAAAAAGTCATTAACCTCAAAACAGAATTCTACTTACCTTTTTGGGAATCAAGCATGGCTGGAAAAAATCCCCAGAGGTAAAAAGTCTGGAAGAGGTGGAGTATCCAGCCACAGGTTTTTGATTGCGAGAAGGCAGCACAGGTGGCCCAATGATGACAACCAGTGGGTCAGCAAAGAACCCAGGTATTAAGATTGTCGCCGGCAATGTAGAGAATTGCCCCTCGCCGTCGTCACGGGCAACAATCAAAGTACAGAGATTGAACGAGTTCCTAGTCGCGGTGCCAGATCGGAGTTGCAGAGATCTTTCAGTGATAGCAGATGTATTTTTCTAGACTGAGATATAGGGGTACCATGGGGTAGCACCATCAAGAGCATTTTTGATGTACGACCAAATGCAAGAAGAGTGTCAATACGGCAAGGACAATTACTTGATTGGCGCCCAAAACGCTGCAACCCTGTAGTGAACATCCAAAACCGCCTCAGAAATGATACTGTTTCGTGTGGCGTTCCCAACAATTCTCAACCATGATGAGACGCCAAGAATCACCAGTGTCGCCCATTAGCAAGCTGGCCCTCAACCGTATACAATCGTGCAGGTAGGTTCGTGAATCCATCCTGCACCAAAGTTGTAGCCATAGCCACGTAGGCATCAACAATAAGCATCCTAATCGTAGCCATTGCCAGAACCATTCACAATTTAGATGAATCAGGATGTAACAAGTAGCCATTGCCAGATGTTTATGGCTCTGCGACTTCTATTTCTTGGTACCTTAATTCCACACGTTCCGCACTGGGAACGTCTTCGCGCACTGGATGTGCGCCGCTTGGCAGCCAAAGCTTTGCGGGAGTTGTACCAATCACTGTAAACGCCTCAAGGAAAAGCTGAAACAAACATTGACAATCGCTATTGATGATTTTTTGTTGACTGACTAGCCAGCTGGCTACCCAGCTACCAATAGTTGACCATAATTATTGATGATTACTGATGGTCATTTGATGGTCAACGAGCTGCTTCATGGTGGTCACTTCGGTAAAGAAGCCCCAAATGGTGGAATTTCGTGGCATTCCTTGCGGCGCAGCCGAGCACCAATCCACAACATCGTTGCAGCGTGACAATTTCGCTGAACGCGATCTGCCGATTGGTGAGCATCATTACCTCGGCGAGTCAGTTCATTCACGAAGCAATCAAATAATGTGGGGCTTTGGTTTTTCTGGTCGGTGGTTTTAGTATGTTTCCCTCGTAATTATGAACAAATGGTTGGTTGACTATTTTTTTTGGAATAGGGGTTGAAACCACTGACCAGTTTTTATCCCGGTATGTTTTCTCTAGAACAAGTAGAGGAGCCAGCGGGACATGGTGAACTTGCAACCGGGTAGTTCTTTTTTTTCCGCAGTTTCCAATGCATTCATTTGAACATATTTGAACGGCTTTTTATGAGCGCCAAAGCACATTTGACTTCCATTTGATGCTGGACGGAAAACCTAAGAATTCTCACTTGCACATGTTGGATTTCAAAGTGTGAGGTTGGATGGCCTGTTTACCAGCAAAAAGGGGGGGGCCCATCTTCCAATGAAGGACCCAGGCTCTTAATTGATCAATGTTGGCATATTTTGCAGGGTTCTATAGAACTCCGCTGATTTTTTTTGGTGGTAGATCGTATCTTTTCTTTTGGGCTCGTGGAATTTTCAAGCGACTACTGCTAAACCACCAGTCAACAACACGGACACCGCAGTTGTTTTCCCACTAAATTCTATGATGCTAATCCACAAGTGATACCGTTTTGGCGGATGGTTGGGGCATGTTGGGGCCGCTTAAGAGTACAGCGTACCAGCCCAGCATTGGTGTCGAACTCTGTTGGATTTCGACTGCACAGCAATGTCCACCAACCGGCAGACGGAGGGTAATTTTAATGCCCAGCAAATTCGCTACCCGGTACGGCTCAAAATCCCTGGCAGTGTGCCACGACCAAAACAACACTTGAGTGACGAGTACTTGAATGATCGTCCCATGGCTAGTGAAGATGGTTCATGTCTTTCACCTTGGCTCGGCTATCATAAATCAATCAGTGATATCCGAACTGATTACCTTGACAGTGAACTAAGGCTAGTGTACAGGGTGAAGTGCGGCTAGTGACCTATTGGTTAGACATTATGACCCATATTCAACGACTATCATCCACTATCAATCAGTCTATTACTCCAGGTCTAAGTACATGTGGCAGGGCAAGAATTGCTCCATTTCTTTTGACATATGACTCTTTCTGGAGTTGCTCCATCTACTGGGGCTGGCAAATGAGCGTGCAAAGAAACATGGTTGTGTTCCCAGTCTCGTTCTTAATCCAAATTTCAAAGTTCTGAGAGCGCAGCGGCAACACGCGAAGCAGGATAATTAGTTTGTTCTTCTGTATGTCCGCCTTGTCCTTCGACGTTTGACTGTTTCCAGTCTTTCCGATCTACTCACCTTATTCCAGCTTTAATTTGTCTAGCTTTGTTTTGAAATGTGAGTCCTGCTATTCCTTTGATGTAGTATGGTCATGATGTGTTCCTTCCTTTCCTGTAGAGCATTCCACTTTTTGGATCTGTCAGAAGGAGGCGTTCCATTACTCGTGACCCCTTTTTGTCCAAAACATTTAATCTACATACGGATCTTACAAACTCGCGTGTACAATGGGGTGGCAAGACTGTTCAGATGGCGCTGCTGATTTTGAGCTGCCGCTTAGATGAAAAGACCCAGGCTGCTGGGAAGGGATGGCACCCAGCACCTTCGATGGTGAACTGTGGCCTAAGGTATGGTGAACTGACCTAGGGTGCGGATTTGGTATCACTTGATTTAGCACCGACTATATTTAGTGGTTTCTCCAAAAAGGGGTACCCAACGAATGGTTGGTTTATGAATTAACAATGATTCATACAGGAAGATTTAGGGGTACCCCTATTTTTAGAAACCGCCATGTGATCACAGCAATGGTTGTTTGGGATGGTCAACCAATTCTTATCACTAATCTTTTTATCATCAATGAAATTCCAACCGTTACTTTGTCATATCTGTTGAAAATTCAGTGTATCAACTGTTTCCTGATACATGCCGTGGCACAGTACGTATTGTAATGATCATGGACGGATGAGATGATCAGACGATCAACGGATTATCATAAACCATCAAGCCACTGGGGGAAGTCAATATCAAGCATCGATGCAATCAACCATTAACAATATGATTACAGTACCAATATTGTACTTAGCCATGACTCTAAATGACTCTGAGGTAACCTTTGAATTACTGTACTTCATTAACCATTGGTTTGGCTATGTATAGTCATTTCCCAAACATCAATAACCTTCTGGGAAACTGACCATTTGGTTGGTTCACCCAGAGACTAGTCCCCGCTCAGTGGATACGAAGCGTACTTCATTACGAATCGTTGGTGACTTACGTTTGTCTCACGAGCCATTCAATGTCATGTTATATCATGTTTTCTTGATTTGCCCTTTATTCCCCATTCTTACTTGGCATAGACCATGAACCATATGCGTTTTCGGGCACAAGCACAACAACCACGTGCTTCTGCATAGATAGGATGATTTGATCAATTGATCATAGTTGAGCAGTGGCAGACCTGGAAAGTTGTCAGGATTTTTACGGCGGGAAACTGTGGGAAACGCTGAGAATCACAATTTTTCATAGTGGATCATAGTGGATCTTGCCAGGTAAGTGTCCAGGGTGACAAGTTGCAACTTTTCACCACCTGGCAGGTTTCTTCCGCTGGTGGTTGTTGTTCTGTTGTGTAAGCCGTCATTGGTTGTTCTGAAATTGTTTGTTTTGAAATCATTGGAGGGGGTAAGTTGGTTTCCATCATGATTTCACGGGTTGAGTTGCTTTTGTTCGTAGTTACTGTTTCTACCAACGTGAACGACTGGAAAGGTGAGTTCTTCCGAGCTGTTCCACGCAGTGGATGTAGTGCATCATGTTACATCTTTCTTCCCTGCGTTCCGCGGCTTCAGGGTGCCTTAAATCAGTCGTTCGCCATGGCAGAATACCGGAGCCTCTTGAGACTGAAAGGCTGCGAACGTCCTCGCCTTGGAAGTCTGCCAGTTGCTTTTGATGCCGAGTGCCGCGACCCGAACTCGCCGAGGTTATGCTCCCTTCGACGCGAGAGGCGTGAGCAGAAGTCGTTGTAGTCCTTCCCATGGACCGATAAGCATTGATACATAGGGACCGGCTCTAAGAGAATGGTTCTTCCCCGCTTGAAATGATGTTAATGTTTGATTCTTGCATAGCTGGGATCACCGTTGAATGAAACAAGACCGATAGGTGGATGTAAGAGCAATGTCTGGGGATATCATAGAAAATGATTCATTGGATGATTCATGGCGATGGTTCCAGCTGTCAGAATTTGCAGATCAAGAGCCGCCCAGCACCAAGGTACGTAATTAAGGTTGTAGATATGGTCGTTTCTCAGAATCAGGGTACCCCTGAATCATCCAAAATCCATCATTTAAGAGTATTCAACTACTTGTATCTTGAGCTCCCAAGGGCTTAAGAAAACCCCCAGAGTTGAATGAGAAGAGCTCCTCCCTTACTCTTCCGAGAGATCTTCAAATCAGAAGCAGTTCTATGAAGCCTCAGGGGGTACCAGAGATGCGGCCGCAAACAGTTGGCCAAACAGCTGATTTTTCGCCGTGATGGTGCAGCCCAACAGGTGACATCCCATGTTATGTCATGATTCGTGAGACAGTCATGCTGCCTGAGCCACTCAGACATCCTGGCCAATTATCTTTCGATGCCATTTTGCTCATCCCGGCCATGTCCCCAGCTATGGCCCTATGAGCTCAAAAAATCAATGTGGAAGCTGAAAACATCCAAATAATTTCCCTGCGTAAACCAATGGGCTATCCAATGTTGCCTCTGAGAGGGGTAAATGGAAAGGTATCTCTGTCGGGATTGCACCCAGTTATTCATTAGATTTAATCTTCTAATTCTTTTGATAGGAAAATATCAAATAAATGCGACTCTGGAGGTCGTTGTTTTGATACATTGATGAGGCATCAAGTAAGAACAATTTAGCTTAACCATAATTTTAGTATATATAGTTTAATTTCATTAAAGGTATCATGGTTCATAGGTCATTCACGTTCCATTCACCAGGCACGATGCTTGACCAAGAGCAGACTATGGACCATCCGCTAGAGGATCGTTGGGAATCAGTTGGGGGAGCAGTTGGGGAGTCGGGGAAATGGTTGGTTCATAATTACGCATGGTAGATGGACCCTTGGTGGACAATGGTTTATTGACTATGATTGAAAAGACTGATTCTTAGTCATTAACCATTACTAAACCCTAGTAACGATCAAGGAATTAGTCTTGAAAACAATGGTTGTTATCTTTGATAGTGGCTTCTTATCGTGGTTCATTTTTACTCCTGAATGAGCCAGTGGTTGATAGTGGTTGAGCAACATGCTTTTCAACTTGGGGTTAGAAGTATGCATTCATTTGTGGTTGATCACTATAGAACGGTGATTAATGAGGAATAGCAATGGTAAAACCGTAAATGTCAATGCGCAAGAATGATTCCTTGATCGTTGCTAGGGTTTAGTAAAGGTCAATGACTAAGAAGCTGTCTTTATCGATCATAGCCAGTTGGTGAATAAAACTAGCTTTCGTCAAAATCACAAGAAAATTGTTACTTTCGCTCATGGTCATGGTGTATTGTGCTTGGATCGCGGCAACTACAAACAATGGCTCAGTGAACTAGTAGTCAACCGTTGCTAGCCATGACAAAGGGTGATCAGCCATGATTAACCAAGATTAGCCCGCAACTAGCCAGCTTGAAGCAACATTTACCATTGTGGACCATCATCAAGTATCACCATCCGTCGTTGTTTATTATCTAGAATGATTTATCATTATTGATTAATCAGTATTAATTGTTTATCATTCTTGAATGGTTCAGAACCAACGGCAAGTACTGATTGATACACTGGTTAATGGTTGAATACAATATAATCAGGTTCATAATAGTGCTTGGTCAAAACTGGTTTGCTAAATGACTGGTCAACCTCGATACCAGTACGTTGATCGTAAACTGAGATTCAATCACCAAAAAACAGCAGTCGTTTTAGAATGTTTCAGAAACGGTTGTATAGACAATACTAATAAATATCAACTGTTACTAATTGATTACGAATGTTTGCTAATTGGGTGTTAGCAATCGATTTTTAATCAAAAGTAAGTGTTCACAATGGCGTTGATCATGATGGACTGTGTTTAATGGTTTTTTGTTGTGGCGAACATTGGTTTGTAGCAGTGTAGCTCATGATGCTCAATTATTGATCTATAATCGCACCTAATCCATGACTGATGACGATTCCTGCGATGACAGTTAATCAATGTTAGCCATGGTTAGTGGTTTATGATGATGACATGGGTGTTTCTCAATATAGCGGTACCCCAAAATCATCGAGTTTATTGACGATTGAAAGTCATAAACCTATCTTTTTTTGGGTCCCCTGTGGCTTGAGAGACCTATATATATTGGTTAACACTGGAGTGGATGCGCACCGTGGTGTTTTCCCAAGTTCTTCATTGTTGATCACCAAAGGCGCCAAAGGCGGTGTTTCCTGCCGTGGTTTCTCCATGGCTAGGTGAATTGTCGATTGTATTGGCTGATCTGCACTGATAGTGAGTAATGATTAGTGCTTAGTTGATGGAATTTGTAATGGTTCGCAACTTTTAATGTCGGCTCTGATGATTGCTTGCATCCTTGGGTATCCGGTGTTTTGGATGGGCTTGGGCCCAGCAAAAAGGATGCATTCCAAAGCCGGTCCAAGGCCTCCAGGTTGCGCGTGGGGGCTGGAAAGGCATGGACAACTTCTCAACGTTGTTTGAGGCTGCCCTTTAGTAAACCAACACGGCAATGGAAAATCATATTTTTCAAAGAGGAAGCCCTGGGAAATCAGCTATTTTTATGATGGATTCTTCATTGCCGTGTTAGTTTATCAGATATTTTGATCCCGACCATGGAGTCATCCACAAGTATTATCAACCCCCACCACAATGATCCGTCTGACACGGTCAGTAACTGAGACACCATAGCTATTGAAGATACACCAAGACGACGTGACCAATTGTGTTTTCATTGAACCTTGATAAAACAATTGCAGTCTGAGAAGTGGAAAATCGAGCTCATTTGTAGCTGGTTTGCTATGATAAGCATGCTGAAAAAGAGCGCAACCAGGCTGCCAGAAGGTACCCGGGCGACGGTACCTGATGCGGCCGCCTGCACTGACTCGAGGCCGCATCGATTCTTGTGGAAGGGGCCGGCGGCTGCGGGATAAGCATGCTGAAAAAGAGCGCAACCAGGCTGCCAGAAGGTACCCGGGCGACGGTACCTGATGCGGCCGCCTGCACTGACTCGAGGCCGCATCGATTCTTGTGGAAGGGTCAGGCCGCTGCGGAGCGGCTGTTCAGGAGATGGCGAAGGGCTGCACCGGCGCCTCGAACTACTACTGGGTGGAGTACAGTAACTACCTTAGCTTTGGAGGCTTTTTGGAATCTGATTGATTCACCCTATAGCCACTAAAAATTAGACTTTTAGTGATCTAAAAGCCACCAAGAGTATAGTGTGATGGATCATGGTGATTTACAATGGGTATGATAAGCTAACTGTAGTGTGTTTTACCATGGGTATGATCTACCATTTTGTATCAGGATGATTTAAGTACTTGTAGGCCAATGGCTTTCTAAATGGGATCATCCTCCAACCTCTTTCAGATTTGCAGGTTGTAACGAAAAATGATCTGGCTGAAAGGTAGCACCAATGAAAATGAATCCCTCTTTTATCCACGAGGATACAAACACTAGCAAGGGATAAAACCGACCAAGAAGGACAGCAACAGTTTCCAGGTATTGTTCCTAGAAGCAAAGGTATGACGAACAAGTACCTGGTCAAGTTCACTGGTAGCATTCACATGATGGTGATCAGGCAAGCAATGAGGCAAGAAGCAGTGGTATCCTAGGAAGATGGTGGATTATGGAAGACATAGCAAAACCATGTCTCTGGACTTATCGCTTTAGATTGATCAGTTATTGGAAAGTTCATATGGTCACTCTTGACCTCATTCACCGACCAGGTGATCACAATGGCCGATAGTCAAGAGTAAATCGAAACCAATCGCGACCACTGATCACACCAACATCGCTAGGTTGACATGAACCATTCTGTAGCGGATCCAATTTGCAGTATTGCCACAGCAGAAACAAAACAGTTGTTGACGGCAACAGCAGCAAGGAGAGTGATGTGGATGCTAACATTTTTTTCTGTCCAGAGTTGGTGATCAAATTCTTGATCTTCCAGAAACATGCCGCTCTGTCTGTCTCTCTCTCTCTCTCTTTTGCAATGTACGGATATTTTTCCATGGACATGGCTGTGCAATTTTACACAAACTGTTTAGACATGGTTGCTAGTTGTTGATTATTGTCAAGTTGGAAGATAATTAGTAATGCACAAGCAGCAACACGCAAATGATTTATCTAGTCTACTTAGTTGTTAATTGTCATAAACTCCTCCGGATATAGTCCTTGGAATAAACACCAGGATACAAATGTCCCCATTGGGATATAGCCAGGGGAATACACACTGGATATGATATGAATAGCTTGTACCTAATTAATACCAACCAGTAGCTTGTACATTCCAGTAGATAAAATTGGAGTTGACAAATTGCAAGCCATTCATGTAGATCCATATCAACAAAAAGCAACCCCATTATTGACCATGAGCAGGCGGCAGTAATTTGTCATAAGCATGACTGGTTTTGTCGATATCGTTGTTGTTGCTATTGTTGGTATATTTCCTTTTGTTCGGTTATTGTTGGTTCTACAAATCATAAGCCAACTTTCAACCATAGTTATTGCCGGTTGTAAACCATCATAAACCAACGATTCCCCGTGGTTATTGATGGTTATGACCATCATAAACCAACCTGTAACCATGGTTATTGCTGGTTGTAACGACCATAGACCAACCGCTCACCATGGCTAGTGGTGCATTCGTACAGTTCTTTGACTCAACCCGCCGGCCACCCTCCGTCCTCGCTCGCCAGATGCTGGGAGCGACGCCTCAGTCAGAACACTCTGCGGAGAGGAACCCCCGGGCAACATCCGTGGGTTTCAACGGTGCGGATTTGGTTTTTGTGAGGTTAAGAACTGATAGCCTCATGGCAAGGCCATCAATACTAACCACCAGTGCTTATGTGCTGATTGCTAATTGCAACGATGGTTCATCCCCGACTCCTGGAGCCAGACCTAGGAAGATCTCCTATCGCTAGGTGTCCATGGTATATAATTCCCAGCAGGATCATGGTTTGTTCCGATGAATTGCTAATGACCAGTACTGGTACCATCCATTTTCATCCATTTTCGATAATCGAAATATCCCGGTTCTTAGCTAGCTTCTCATTCGTTCTTGTCGATTTTTATCATATAGCTAGCCACGATTGTGCAAACATCGAACCCTGTATCACCATTGGTCATTGAGCAACTTAGCTTTGAGCCATCACTTGTTGGTGAAAGCCACACGTTTGGCGGAAGCCTCTCCAAACTAGGAAGCCAACAAAAACGGCAGTGGGGCCGGCTGGGATGTATGGCGGACAGAGCGCTCCAGTCAAAAAGCGACAGGCACCTGAAATCTGTTTGTCTATCTATCTAGTTATCTAGCTATCTACCAATCTATCCAGCCAGCTGTCTACGTACCTATCCATCTATCTAGTTAAGGATCACAGGTGGTATCTAATGATCGAGCAAAATTTGATCAGGTATGTCAAAACATGTCATACAACCATTTGCGATTAGTTTCATAGAAATATCGGAATAAGTACATATCTAATATTTACAATGATTGTTATGCCAAGGGTTATGAACCCTTGCTATAATCCACCATGAAAAAACGTTAATTTGGACATTAAATGAGCAAATAATCAATAAATTCAAAGTTGGAGCAATACCACAGCTACTATACATAGCCATAGTTGAAGCACCCGAAGAGCTTGTTGCTGTAATCATCATTGAACCATTCTGAAAGCTGTCCAACATTTGACGATCATCATCATCATCATCATCATCATCATCATCATCATCGTCGTCATCATCATCATCATCGTCATCATCATCGTCATCATCATCATCATCATCGTCATCATTATCATCATCATCATCGTCATCATCATCGTCATCATCATCATCGTCATCATCGTCATCATCATCATCATCATCATCATCATCGTCATCGTCATCGTCATCGTCATCGTCATCATCGTCATCATCGTCATCATCGTCATCATCATCGTCATCATCATTGTCATCATCATCATCATCGTCATCATCATCATCGCCATCATCATCATCATCACCGTCATCATCATCATCATCATCGTCATAATCATCGTCATCATCATGATCATCATCGTCATCATCATCATCATCATCGTCATCATCATCGTCATCATCATCATCATCATCATCATCGTCGTCGTCATCATCATCATTAAAATTAACTCATCATCATCGTCATCATCATCGTCATCATCATC
>VSDK01024302.1:301492-314440 GCA_009767595.1 Symbiodinium kawagutii
CATCATCATCATCATCACCATCGTCATCATCATCATCATCATCATCATCATCATCATCATCATCATCGTCATCATCATCATCATCATCATCATCGTCATCATCATCGTCATCATCATCATCATCGTCATCATCATCATCGTAATCATCATCGTCATCATCATCGTCGTCATCATCGTCATCATCATTATCATCATCATCGTCGTCATCATCATCATCGTTATCATCATCGTCATCATCATCATCATCATCGTCGTCATCATCGTCATCATCATCATCATCATCGTCGTCATCATTATCATCATCATCGTCATCATCACCGTGATCATCATCATCATCGTCGTCATCATCATCATCATCGTCGTCATCACCATCATCGTCATCATCATCATCATCGTCGTCATCATCATCATCGTCATCATCATCATCATCGTCGTCATCATCATCATCATCGTCGTCATCATCATCATCATCGTCATCATCATGAATCATCTGCCACTATTGGTCATTTGTATCAAGACCCATTGGAGAAGCAGCTCAGGAGGAATCGATTGGCACACCCCGAGGCCCAAGGGCAGGGCCATGATCAGGACAAGCGGTGGGAAAACACGAGGGTAGTTGAAGCGGTGGCTCATGGTTGCTAATGATGGTTGATGATTGTTGATGATGTTGATGTTTATCACGACGACGACGGCGACGACGACGATGATGATAATGATTACGATTGTTGTGGTTGATAATGAGGGTTCATCATGGTGAGATGGCTGATCATGGTGACCAGCAGATAGTTGGATCTAGGTTCAGTGGGAGGGACCAACCACCGCCAACGGCCACCACCACAGTACCTAGCCTTAGAATCCGAAAGATCAGCGAAGCCTTGTTTCAAGGCTCCGCTCAAGCGAGAAAGCATATGGGGGGTTCTCAGAGGAGGGGTACCCCAAAAATGGATGGTGTATTACCAAGGAAGATAAGTATAAAGGAGAAACCACCGCAGGGCTATGGGTGAGTTCACTCTGTCCCCCTGGTGTACCATCACTAACCATTGTTTCCCCTATCATTAAGGTTCTCAATTGACCATAGGGTGTACCATATGTGCCCCTGGTGTACCATATGTATCATCGTCGGGTCAATGTGTACCATAATCAACCATTGTTTTTATCCCCCATGATTAAGGGTTCACATTGACCCAGCTCGCCATGTATTGCTGGTGCTTTGATGATCATTTCGAGCAACTATTGTTTGCAATCGCAAATGATTATGATTGATTAATTAATGATGATCAAGAACAGGTTACACACCTGATGATGAGCGAATACTGATCAGTCACGGGTTGATGGTGTTGCAATATGATTTTGATTGTTTTTGTGTATTTTGTGGTCCCGCGATGCATTCACATACACAATACGCTTGGGTGCTAGGGCATCCAGTGTGAGAATATGCGGAATCATTGCTATCCAATGCTTTGCAAGGACATGTATAGATCTTATACATAGCCTAAAGTAGCTAGAATATCAGGTTACATCATCTCCAATGTGTAATGATGTGTGCATATGTAATTGAATATGTATATTGTGTGTATATACATATATATATGCATATTTATATGTGTACACATGTATACATATACATACTATAAAGATCTATATTGAACTATATACAGTAATTATACATCAAGATAGATATGTATATATATATATAATTCTATATATGCAATGATTGAAACAAAAAAAGTCAGGTCTTCCTTTGCCCGCAGGAGTTGTGCTTGTAGGTGTTCACCATGTTTGCTTCAGCACTGGTTCTGTTATTGCTTGTCTGTCTTGGTCGGCTGTGTCTAAAGTATATTCAATTATTGACCTTGAATCTGAAATTAGATTTGCAGCCGTTTTTTGGGTGTCCCTGCTCTTGTCTATACTCCATGGTAAAGTCGTTTGAAGTCTTCTAAATAGCCAAGATTCATAGTTGATGAGTTTCAATCTCTCTAGTATATGTATATGTAATGTATTTTGTGGTCCCGCCATTGGTCAGCAACCATGAAGATCAACTCAACCCTGAGATGGGATACTAAGCTTGGTGAAGGGAAACTGTTGGCCAGCTCTAGTGAGCAGTGTGAAGAACTATGAACTCACTTCAGGTGAATGAACATCCACATGCGCTACCTGCATCAAGTGGGGATGACCCGGAGTAGAGTGGTTGCTGACCTCAGAGCTGGCTAAGGGTCACTGACACTGCTGAGATGTCTTGGATCCGGGGTTTCCTTTGCTGGGGTTGGTGCTGGGAAATGTTGTCGGATGTTTGTCGGTCGGGATTCTTTGCCCAGATCCCCACAAGTCCTTGTACGGCCACTTCTTTGCTTGCCAGTTTGAGCTGGTTGTTCAGCAGTGTAGTGCTTCGTCGTATCCCTGAATCAAATTGAATCGAGCCATGGCTAAAACCCTTGGTATCCTTCTGCTGATTCCAGTGCTGGCAGAGAAGGCTTGTCATGAAGGCAGCTGTGATGACTCGGCGCTGATGCAGATGAACCGACGCTTTGATCATTTGTAGATAAACAGATCTGTCAAGATGCACGAGCAAGTTTGTTTTTCACATAGATTTGTTGTCCTACAAGTATGTGTCCAAAGTTTTTGCGAGCCAAGGAAACAAGGAGAAGCTTGACCGAGATGGGATTCCATGGTGGGTTTGGGAGCATCTTGATAATGGCCATCATTATCCTTATCCAACTACTACGACCGCGGCACCCGCACGAGAGTTTCCCTGCGTCGATGCAGAACCACAAGCTCCGCGTAATCTCACGGAGTCCTTCGAGGGAAAGGAGCCTCCGCGAGTGAAGCCTGTGAGTTCTTGGATGCACCATAGTCTTTTTTTGTGCTTTGATCATTGGTGAAGACGAGCCCTCAGAATCAATGGTCTTGCACCGCCAACAAGTTTCTATAACATCTATAACTCTGAGCCTGAGGGCTCAGCCGGATTCACCAAAGCAAAAAAAACAGCAGACACAGAGTCTCATCTCCTCACATCTGCGAATTCCGCATGTTTGATATGTTTGTTAAGTTTGCGTATCAGGCTCCGATGGTTGCTCAATTGGAAAATGTGGAAAACGTGACAACTTGTTTGAGGATCGCCCTCTCTAGCACTTGTGAAGCAGCGTGATAGTTCTACAAAATGCAAAATGATTCCCGTGGTGGATCCATCTAATCTTTTTTCTCCAAATAGATTAAGTTGATTCTGCGTACAAGTCAACAGATTCCCATGGCAGAGTCATAGAGTTTACTTGCGAAAGCTTGATTCTTGCATTCTGCAGAGCGTGAACGACTGTGCCTCCAGTCAGCATCCAAAAACAGCACCACGCAAACGATCAAAGGCAGTTGTAGGGCTTAGACGCACTCCACGAACAGCCAGACTGTACTCTTTGATATTTGCAACTTTTTGATCACTTCCGTCCCTTCCCAGGTATTCAACATGAGTTTCCCAACCTGATCCACGTGAACACTCACTTTCACTTGGGTGCAGAACATTGCAATTTCGATGATGCCGAGTATTCCCTCGATGTGGACCAGGCCTTTGAGAATCCCTCAGAGATCATGCCAAACGACATCCGTCCCGGATTCTTTTGCGCCCCCGTGGAAGAAGAACCATCTCGTGGTACTTTGGATCCTTATGAGTTCAAATGGTGCAAGAACGTCTCAGTGGGCTACACCTACGAGTTTCACTGGGTATACTCAAGTGCCGGGGCCAAAGATCGGGTCTTGACCGGTGGCTTGGGTGGTGTCTTTGCCCGAGACTTGAATCCAGCGGTGTTGGTGCGTGGCCAAGTGGTTCGCATCGTCAATGATCCAAGTGAAGAGTACATGCAGTACAACACAACCTGGAAACCCGTCCACGACTACATGCTCTACATTGGATCCACAACAAGTGATTCCTACAACAACGTGCAGTGTTCTCCATTCGAAGTGACATGGTGGGTGGATCGCCAGTGCAAAGAACTGTCCGCACAAGTGATGGACAGGACGTGCAAAGACCTGCTGGAGTTTGGCATAGACATGGAGAATGATGTCAAACCTGCATCGTCTCGTCAGATTGTGGCACCCTTCATTTCGGACACCAATGCCACAATCACAAGAAAGCTCAGTTGATTGTGGCAGTGCTTGTGATTGAAGCGCTACGAGTACCTCATGACTTCAGAGAACTGACTTGACTGACTATAGTAGAATTGGAAGGACTTTCAACATGTCCAACTGGCTGGTTGAGAGTTGACCGGTTTACATCTGAACTCCTTCATACTTGGTCAACTTGCACACGTATAAAATCAAAATATCATACATAATCTATCCATATATATATATATATATATGATTTATTTGTATGCACGCATTTTTTTTGATAATTCAAGAACCTTGCTGAGTCACCAGCCAGGGAGACATTTGGGGCGTTTTGAGCAGACCTGGGTATTCTGAAGTGGCATCTTGCACAGGAAACGTATGTAGATGGACCGTGGTCAAAGTATGTAGAAGGAGTCCATTGCAAAGCCTTTTGTATCATCAGGGGATTTCTTGCCCTTGCACAGCTCTTGGCAAGATGCTTCCAAGCAGGGCTATCAACATCAATCAACCAGGTTGCCCCAGGGCGATTGTTTCAAGTTTGAGTGCTCTGTCAAGTCATTGAAGTCGATCGCATGGCAGCAGCAGACCCATTGAAGTCTGCTAGAGCCATAGGACAAAGTTCCACGTTGTTCCTTGACACCATCGCGCACTGTTCATTTGACTCGAATTAAAGTCCAAAGCTAGCCTGCGCCTGAAGAGCAATGGTTCGCAGACGGAGTGAAAAGAGCTTGGGTGGCCAAATCGGCAATGCACAGCAGGAGCGTGGTCAGCTCTTCGATCATTTTCAGCAACTACTGTCGCAATCGCAAATGATTATGATTAATTGATGATGATCAAAAAAGCTTACAGCAAATACTGATCAGTCACATGTTGATGGTGTTTGGCAATAAATGTGATTTTGAATGGTTTTGTCTATTTCCCCACCTGCCAGGTGAGGGTTGTTAGATTTTATGTAAGTTGCCGCCTCCTGCCTTCTCCTCCTCTCCTCGCCTCCTCCTCGTCGCCGCACCTCAACCACGACCATCCACGCCCAGTGTTCCCTGCCGGACCTCAACTACGATCATACACGCCCAGTGTTCCCTGTCGGACCTCAACCACGACCATCCACGCCCAGTGTTCCCTGCCGGATCTCAACCACGATCATCCACGCCCAGTGTTCCCCTGCCAGACCTCAACTTCCCTGCCAAAAGCTATGCCGGATAGAATGCGAAAAGCTATGCCAGATAGAATGCCAAAAGCTCTGCTAGATAAGAATGCCAAGAGCTATGCCAGATAGAATGCCAAAAGCTATGCCAAATAGAATGTCAGAAGCTATGCCAGATACAATGCCAAAAGCTATGCTAGATAGAATGCCAAAAGCTATGCCAAATAGAATGTCAGAAGCTATGCCAGATACAATGCCAAAAGCTATGCCAGATACAACGCCAAAAGCTAGGCCAAAGCAGATAGAATGCCAAAAGCTATGCCAAATAGAATGTCAAAAGCTATGCCAGATAGACCTGTGTCATATTTGCATGTGATGGTGGGGATCACACGAAGGAAAGTAATTTGTGGTCCCACCATGCATTCACATACATGATATACGTTTGGGTGCTAGGGCATCCGCGGAATCATTGCTATCCAATGCCATCCAAGTACATGATAAATATTGTATAATTATACATGATTATCATTTGGTTTCTTCTTGTTGTTAACCATCAATTTGCCGTTTATCTGCCATTCAACAGCTTCATCACTAAGAGTCCATGACTTGGCCAATGACCCTCAACATTAATCATGTAATGCGTGGCAATTGTTAACCATGCACTAATTGTAAATCAACCATCATCATCAACCTGTCACGTGCAAACCAGCAATTGACCACCACCAACACCATCACCATTTGTTGTTGTTGTTGTTGTTGTTGTTGTTGTTGTTGTTGTTGTTAATCATTGCCGTTAGTCACCCTTATCAATTGTAGTTGATGATCATTCGCTACTTCACATTCTCCTGGAAATTTAGATGGCTTCAGTTGCCCAGAGGAGGGCTTTCCACTCGTCGTTGCATCCATCGCCGCTGCCTCAAACGGGCGCCAGGTAAGCCCGTTCGGGGCGCAGCAGCCAGCTCTGCAGGTTTCTCCACCGCACCTGCCGAGTGCCTTGCCAGCTGTTGGGATGGGGCTAGGAATGGGGTGACATTCGTTGATGATTTCTGTTGTGATGAAAAGAATAGTATATCAATATCATTATTGTTGTTAATTATTATTATCTAGGCCTTTAAGAAGTTATCTAGGTCTCTCACTGCACTTAAATCCATGTATATGTAAATGTACATATATTTTCTTTGGACTATACTGCTTACATGCAAAATCGTTGTGTGGTATACTTTAGCCAACCCTGAGAGATAATACTTATGAGAGAATGGACAATGGTCGATGGAATTTTCTCTCATATCCAAGAGCTGCTGAGCAAATTGGGGATCCACTATATACATTCGGGGCTTATGGCAGGACATGGCTCTTGCTTGGAAATCGTGCCACTCACGTGAAATCCTGCCCCATGTCCAGCCAATGGTAGCTACACTTTGCGTTGCTGGAGCTTGGTACACATCGTGGCATGCAGAGGACCCGGTGGGATTTGCAAACCTCCCTGGTCTGGGATTGATTTCACCCATCAAGCGTCAATGTCTTGATTGACGCTGAGGGAGTACAGTGACTGCAGTGTGTCAACCTGTCAATCTATAAGTATCTATAAGTCAAATTGCTACCCAACACAGTGATTTCCCACCAAAAAGTTGACGTTTCACAGTCTCACACACTATTCCCCAAGGATAATGAAGCCTGGCCAAATTGGCCAGTCATGTGGGCAATCATCCGCCTAAAAATAACAAAAGATGTGGTCCGTGGGGTTTGGCCAAGTCATGGACAGGTGTTGACAGCCCAACTTTGCAGGGCAAAGCCGCCGAGAAAGTTTAATGTCCTGAGGAACATGCACGATGGCAATCTTTGTGGTGACGATGAGGAGTATGGAGCTCATTTGACTGTTTGAATGCTAGCTTTGCTTCTGGGTCATGTGAGAGATCAGTGATACCAACAGGCATCAGCCTCGAATGATGGCTTATTTCTGAGTAGATATTGTAAGTAATAGATATGAGTGATAAGCGGCATTTGGAGTGCTAGTGCTGCCGTAGGTGCTAGATACCTCGGATTCAATTTAGTTTGATTCCACGGCGTTGCGCATCATTGCGCTACTATGCGCTACTGCTTTGTGTGTGTGTGCCGAGATGTGCCGAGGCTCTTTGAGGATTTGTGCTACATGAAGTGCCTGCCTTGGCCTGGCCGTTGAAATGCCATTCTTGACGTGGAAAAATCCTGGAATTGACATGGCATGGTATGGCATCACCATTCGTGAACTGAGCTGTCAGAGAGAGAGAGGCTGACGATAAGGGAACAAACGGCATGCTAACATGCACGTGTTCAAGTAATATGTGCGCGGTCACAGTTTCATTCGATATACTGCTGTTCCCCAGGAGATTCTCAGCTTGAGTTTTTGCGACACAGGTGCTCACTCCTGACAGAGGGCAAGAAGCCGCCGCTTGTACTGCACATTTGGCAGGGCACCCTTTGAAAAAACATGATTCAAATAGTTTGCTACATGAGCGCTCATACAGGTATGAAATCTTTGTGATCCAAGAAATCACAATCATGATCAGAACCTGTCTAAGATTAGTTTTGGAAGATCGATTCTAGAGTCTACGGATGTCTACTGTGTGCAGGAGGAACGCAGCAGGGCATAAAGCAGAGACCCTACAGGAGGTTTGACATCTATTATTGCTGAATTATGCTGAATTAACTCTGCTGGTACCCCTATTCTTTTTCAGGTATCCCGATTGGGTGCTGCATGTATCATGGAGGGAGGTAAAATATAGGATTCAAATGCAATTCCGCTACCGCGAGAGGCACCTATCTTTTGGCAGAAGAACTTGTGCAGGGCTCCTTTACATTGAATTACAATCGCCATTCCTTAAAGCCACGTATGAAGTACAGCTAGTGGTCAGATGTGGTCAGTGATAGTCAGTGTGTGAAAATTGAGCGTGTGAGGTGGGGGTCTGGGGGTGTGCTACTTGAATCTACGGGGGGCCCGGGGACGATCAGCACACCATGGACCTTTTGGGATCCCAGGATTCGCACCAGCGCCTTCACTTGCTCGGGCCTCGGTGCACCTTTTGGATCCTTTGGCAGATACCCCGGAGCTAAAGAGTCACACAGTGGTTGACGAAGTTAATACTGATACTTGATGATTGTTGGCATTTTGGACTTGAAGCGTTTGCCAGTCTTGCTGATCGATTCATGCCGGTTCGTAGTGCTTGGGTACAAGACATGAACGGCAACGTGCTTTTGAATCGTGCTTTTTAGCCTTTGGACGCTGCTCACGGGAAAGCCCAGACATTTGTTTCAGCCGTGAGGAAAAGGCGATTCACTTGCTTAGAACGTATCTGGGATGTCCAGGGAAATGGATGGAAATGGTGTAATTAATCAGTCCCCTCCAGAAAAATACGCGATCTTTGGCCCAAATTGTCTGAGCATTTGGCTGGACACGTTTGCGCAGGAGACAGGAACACCATGCGATTTCCCTTCCATGACGCTAAAGCAATGTATCCCAAGAGGAAGCAAATTTTGCAAGCCCACCGAAAATGGGGTGGTCGAGGTTCGTTGAGGTTCTCAATTGGTTTGGGATGGTTACGGAAGGGATGGGAAGGCTCATCAGGCGGCCATGAGATTTACATAGATTTACCAGTCCTGAATCCCACTGTATCAAGGCTGTGAGAAGCAACCCTGTGGCTTCGACAACACCATGTTCAGTGCGAGGCGGGGGCCGGCTGAGTGGCCTGCTATTGTTCTACAGATATCATTGGTTTTCGGTCCATTGGCCATTCTCCGTAACGTTTCTTAGCGATCATTAGCTATCCATCCATCATCATGAAAAGATTATTATGGCCTATCTATTCTCTTGCTAGTTCTAGAAATCAACCCAAACACTTATAATGTCATTCCTGGCGGCTCGCCGCGGCCAATATCGGCCAATGCATTGCATGAGGGTGCTACGCAAATTGGATACCAAATAAACCCAATAAATTGCATATTTTGACTCATAATGATGGCACTATGATGGCACTTTTGGAGATTTTTGGTACATGATGCCAGGTTAGATCTGTTATATTCAATGGCAATGTGCGCATGGAAGATCCAAGGTGTGCCATATTCACCACAGCCCTGCATGGTCGTTGCATCACTGCTGCGGACAGACCTGCCAGCAAACAGGGCATGCAGGCATTGTTTTGCAAGACCACTTGGAAACAACTTTTGGCTCTTTGGGATAGTTTGAGATCTTGATGTTGGGAAATCAAAACTCAATCTTATGTGTGCTTGTTGTGCATAGTGTTTAGATTGTTATTTGTTTACTCTACGGCATCTATTTGCATTTATAGATAAATCAGATATCATCAGAGAAAAATTGAGAAGCAATTCCTGACCGATTCATGTTTGGCTGATTTGATGATGACAGATTCGTCTACCGTTCAAGATTGCTGTAGAAATTTATGGTCTTACATATGGAGATGCATAATTTCTACAAATGCATGCACTACCTGACCAAATTACTTCACAAACGGACGGTCTTTCGTTTTCATGCATGTGTATGATAAGTTGAAAACACTTCACGCTCCATAGAATTCACCCCAACACCGGCACTAACCGATTTGTTTCAGAGAAGTTTCGGATGGTTGAATTGCGTGCAAGTCAGTTATGGATCTCTGCAATATCCTGGGATCAACAGCATTTAACAACCCCCCACATCTAAACCACCAGCATCCATCATCTCTTTGTGATAAAATCCGATTTAGTACACCACCATCTAATAACCCACATCTAACAACATCTAAACCAACCATCCAAAAGAGCACCTGCTGTCGTGCACGGCTCCGCTTCAGTGCCCCCTGTTCGGGCTTCGACGTGGCGGGGCAGATCAATGGACAGAAAGGCGCCTGTCCACACACAGTTGGCACCTGCCTGGAGGACAGCCTGCCCGGGTTCACAGCCAGGGGCAGCGGAAGTTTTGGGTTTGAAGTTCGTAGGTGAACTTCAGCGCAAGTTTTTCTTTCCCTTGCATGGTCTCATGGGCTAAACACACAAACTTAAGCCCATGATGCAAGGTTCAGCTTCTTGCTGAACCCTCTTTTACGGCAATGGGGAAAAAAACCATGCAAGGGAAAAGAAAAAGCGCCAAGGCCGCCAAGACCTACCAAAACGAATGGTGGCCTTGAAAACGGTGGTTGCACTGCATGATGCATCAACAACACGAAGGGCGGTCTTCGTGACAATGGCTGGATGCAATGTCTCACATCTTCCCATCAAACATCCCCCGATTTCCTTTCTGAACCATTACCCTTTTCAGAAAGCAGTGGCTACCTGTCCTGGGTGGCTCGTTTGATGACGTCCCCAGGGTTCCGAACTTCCAATGGCAGCAGGTAGCACGTATTTCTGACGATCCCAACCATAATTTCCCCGATCTGATCGCTACTGACTAGCTGGTGGTGTTTTATTAAGAGCTGGATTTCCCCTTCTACGATGTGCCAACTTATGCGAACTTGATATTGAGGAGATCAATTTGATGTCATTTGCGATTCTACTTTCACCCATGATTTTTGCCTGGCTAGGGCTAAAGGACAGCTCCAGACAAGATTCCGTTGGCCCACTCAAAATGATCCATACATTTTCCACGAAAGCTGTTGGGTTTCTGGGATGGAGGCTTTACTGAGGTGGAGGGATTTCATTTCTTGCGAAGCCAAGCAGCTTTGCAGGACGAAGAGCTTTTGCTTGGCATGTGTTTTGCTCAGTTTTGCTGTGATTACATTGGACAAGACAATGGATATTTGGCCCCGTGTGTGCCATCTATTTTTGATGGAATACAGTGATATTTATATCATAGAATGTACGCACAGTATATACAACTCCTCCAAGCAAAAGTATTTAGAAGAAACTTATTTCAGGAGGATGTGAATTTAAATACTTACATCCTGCAGCCAGATCAATGCCACGTGGCCAGACTTTTCCATTAGCTTGACGGACAGGGTGCTTTTCCTGACGTTCTTGTCGTGAACAGCGTAAACAGCTTGGGACATTACAGCAATTATCCAAATTGTCCAGAGTTTGCCAAGAAAAGGACCTGATTCCTTCATTTTCCGGGTTGCGAAATCTGTCAGGTGTTACAAAAAGTGCTCGCTACTCACTCAAGGCGGGCTGAGCAGACTGTGTCTTGCAGGGGGAAATGCCTCGGGAGCACACCTTGTTACTGCTGACCAAGCGGTTGCAACAAAGCGAGGTATGTAATTAAACTTTAATCCCCACTGGGCCTCAAATGTCGCAAGTTTAAATTCCCCAGTGCACTCTAGCGGACAGGGGGTCAATCTTGGCCAAGCAAATATTTGAGATATGCTCGACACATGCGCCTTTGCCGTATCTACGGGATATGTTCGGACATGGCGACGACTCGTGAAGCTGGCCAGGCCAATTCACCCACCGTGTGGCTGCAACCACGTGCTGCTCGCTGACTGGCCTGGCTTGCTTGAATCCTATGAACCTGAAGTGGGGGACCCAGTGGCGAAGGCTGGCACCGTGGTCAGCTGAGCAGGCGATCAGCTTGGCAGCTTGCTGTGTTGATAAGAAGCCAAAGACATGAAGCAAGGCCACAATGGGTGAAAAGTGTGGTGAAATTTATTGAGAACTAAAGTAAAGGTCGGTAAAACACACAGAAACGCACACATATATGAATTGTAATGGAGTAAAAAAACCTTTCAGCAAACGGTCAGTGCAAGAGAACAATCGAGTTGCATCATGCCGCAACCCAGAATATGCGTGCAGTTATTGGCTTGCCAGCAGCCTTTGAAGATGTAGTACTTGAGAAGTGTCGGAAAACCCTGGCTGGTTGGCTGTTGATTTAGGTACGTACAGTACCTGGTTGATCATCGTTGTCCTTTGCGACACCTGGGAAAATGATGGTACCGATTCCAGTGACCAGTGGACCATGGCATGGCACATCATTTCATCAGGGGATTCTTCACACAGGGCACGGCTCTTGCAGGACCGACTTCCTGGCCTTTCCTGTGGGTGGCGGGAAGGCCCTGCAGGGGTGCCAGCTGCACAGAACAGAATATCAGGTCGAATCCATTGAGATGAACCAGCCCTGGCGAAAACACAAATAGTGGAACACACAGAAGCCCAGCAGAACACCTCGCAGCAACAGTGGAAACCGAAGTTGCGTGAGCACGTTGTTGTGTGAAAACTTTGATCGTTGCAAGGGTTTTGCTCCGAGATCAGGGCAAAGAGGAGATGAAGACCGAGAGAGAGAGAAAGGGAGAGAGAGAGGCAGGAATGGTTTGCAAAAGCAAAGAGAAGACAAGACGATAGAATCGAAAAAAACAAGCTCAAGACAAGATGAGTCATGGAATTGAGTGATAAACTGCATAACCTGCTCTAAGCAACATGACACCGAGCCTGCCAACCACGACCATCCTGCGCTGCAGGGCGACGGCTCCAAGTCCACCCCGAGTGAGCCACACAAGCCTTTGAAGGCTGGGAAATGCGCGGACTGGGAACACCGAGTGACCAGACACACGAAAGTTATGAGCGCTTGAAAATGCGTTTGCAGATGCATGATATCAGGGACCAATATGATAATATTAAATATGATTAAATGATGTTAAATGAGGGATGCGAAGCTAGAACCTGTTGCAGGAAGTTTTTTTGCTAGCGGGGCAGTGTCACGATGCTAAACCACCAAGTTAGACCAAATAATAAAATATACGTATAGTGCAAAA
>VSDK01024302.1:314775-349032 GCA_009767595.1 Symbiodinium kawagutii
GTGCTTTGCGTGTTCGGGGGGGGGGGGGGGCAGGGCGGTCCAAAAATTCGGCAACATGAGATAACATGAGTCACTCTTGTTTTTCTTTTGATTTTTATTGATTTTAATGATTTTTTGATATTTTTTGCTATTGCCACTACTTTATTGTTGGTGGTGATGGGTATCAAGGTCACCAACTGATTTTGTCAGCAAAGAGACTCGAACTGCGCTGCCCTGCGACTGCGAGGCACTCACGGAAAAGTCGGCCGCGAACGCCACGGCGAGCTCACCGCCGACGGCCCCACCGGTTGCCACGCCCATGGCAGCGCCACAGGTGCAGGCACCAGTGCCACCATCTGAGGCCGAAGGGCATGCACTTGGCATATTTTGGCTCATTTTTGGCTGTCGGGAAAACAAAAATTTTGAGGATAATCGTCAGAGGTGCCAATTTGTGAGCAAAATGAGGTAAAGCTAGAGATTGCTCATTCGACCTTGGGCAGGTTCCTTGTCACTTGTGGTCAAATACCTTTGAAAAAGCCCAGATGAATGACGAAGTTTTCGAATGACGCAAGTTTGAGATTCCTTGCTGGCAGCGGCATTCTGCAGCTTCATGTCGCGCCATATTTGCAGGTCTCTTTACCCGCAATGTGAGGTTGCTGAAGCGTTTGCTTTCCAGAATTAGGTGTCATTCAAGTACAAGAGCTCTCCCAATGTACTCAAGTAGTCTGTGTACAGTCATCTCATTGCAATCTCGAAGCATTGCAGTGCAGCATTGGGTAGGGGCCCTTGTTCAGCTCGTGGAAAAACGATTGTGTATACCGTGTATACCGTGTATACCATCAGAGCGATTCAGGGCTAATCCGAGTGAGGCCCAAATCTGACCTGAGATTAGCACACACTCTGGATAAGGATCACTCGGGGGATCTTGGGGGGGGGGCAGGGCGGTACGAAAATTGAAAGTCAACGTGTGTCTCGTCGCCATTTGGTTCAAGGGAAAGCTCGGACTTCCCAGGAAGCCGCAGGGAGCTCAGCTCTTGGTCCAGGGCCCCTTTCGTGTTCACATCCCAAAGCCATAGCCTTGCGCTAGTTGAACTGTTGCGTTGACTGAACCTACCTGGATGGTTGGATATGATTGGTTCTTTGGCTCAGATCCAATGACCAGTTGCTTTTCCTGAGGTTTTTGCGGCCCCAGGGGAGTCCGGAATTTTCGGCGATGGCATCATCTAAGACGCTGGCCTTCTTCTCCTTCCTGGCCATCGTCCAGGCACAACACAATGGAGTGGTACAGATGATGATGCGGGGATGATTCCTGGACACCCTTGGACTTTGTGACAGGGAGAATTGATCAATTTTTTTTTCCGGATAAAATTTTGGGAGGAAGGCACCATGAAGTTGGACCTGGCACTGCCCAAGGTTTTGAAGTGCCAAGACATCGAGAATCATCGAGACATTTGGATCGATTGAATTGATTTGCCATTTGAACCAGTTTCATGATAATCACACCAATCACCGTTTTGAACAAACACAACATTGTCAAGTGCAAACATTGTAAGCTAATGAATCCAAAAACAAGTTGATACCAGCTAGCTCCACCAATCGAATCAGCGCTTTGGTTGCGTTCTTCTGTTATTCACCGGGTTGCTGATCATTCAGGCCCTTTGAATCATGGACAATCATGGTGATGAAATCCTGGATTTGTTGTTTGCGCGATAATTGGATCGTTCCACTTCAAATCCTTCATATACCAGGAATTGAACCTTGTTATTTGGACATATTTGCAAGATTTCAGATTGGTTGTCACTTTTTCTTCGCCGCTTGCAAGCACGTCTCCAAACGACTCGGCGCAAGTTGGTCAGGTTTGTCGATGGTTTCTTTCTGAGACCTTTGTGTCCGGACCAGCTGTTTCCGGACGCGATGAGAGCAGCCACTTGTCCGGGCGCGACTTCGGTGGTGAAGATCAGCACTGGCAGGTTGTGGCTGAATGCGAAACAGCGGCGCATGACTCACTCTTATCGCCAGCAGCACGGCCTCGCCATCAACGCTCGAGTTATCAATGTGGCTATGGGTCAATATTAACCAACCAATAATAGTCAACCATTTTATAGGGAAAACAATGGTTAATGATAGGGGAAGCAGGGGGACTAAGGGTTTTGACCCACAGCCATATGAGATGATATTATAGTCTATAGTTATCAATCATTATCCAAACACACTGACGACATTAGTCAGTTCTTCACACATTTCATCTTAGATCTCTGGCACCCGGGTCCCAATGTTTCGAATTGATTTTGTTGTTGGTCGCGGGTGGGGAACGATGCAGATAGTAGTCGCCACCAACCAAGGGACTCCGATAGGTGAGCCATCGAAAGCAAAAGCAACTCTGCCTGTCATTGTGGGTGCATTCAGCAAAGAGTAGCGATTCTTGGACTCTATACGTATTACGACAAGAGCGCAATACTTAGTCCCAAGATGTGCCAACGTGGCCAATAGGACAGAATAGCGGCTTTACGGTCCCTGTTCGAATTCTCCACCGGCTTGGCATTCCCAAGGTGTGGCCATGGGTAGCCGAAAGTTCAGAAAGCGCGAAATCGAGATGTGGATGAACACAAAGCGCTTTGGCATGGCGCACGGGTCAGAGAAATGGTCCCCGAAGAAAATGACTTTTTGGGGAGGTGCAAATTCAGACTCCGTCCTTCTTTTGACGTTGGAACTGGTAACTCTTTGTACCACGTTTGATGGACTGGAGGCCAGTTTGTTGCTTTGACATGTTGACATCTCATAGATTCTCAGAGTCTCATCACTTGCAGCTGCATGCAAAGAGGTTCCAGGATGCTAGTGGATCCACTATAAATTATAATCGTCCAATAGGTTTCTTAGACTGTCACATTTTTTACTAGTTCACAAACCTGAATGATCTTTGAGGTGCCAACCAGTGGAACCATGGTAAGCCTGGTTGGTTGGTTCTGGATTCTGCACCCTGGTGGTCAGTGGTGTAAAGGGCACCATGCGCCGTTACGCGAGCGCCTTACACTTTCCACAGCTTCCCAGGATGCAGAAAGCCAGCGTTGCTCGGATGTCGACTGAGCTGGTGCACCAGGGCGTGGCTCCATGGAGTCAGCTGGATAACCATGGACCAAGTCGTTGGGGTACATTTGTGGATAGTGCGTGGTAGATCAGTTGGGGATTCATAGCCTAAGTCAAGAGATTAAGAAGTGGCAGCATGTAAAGGTGTGTAACAACATCCCAACTGACAGGTAAGATCCGACCTATCAAAGTGCAGCAAGGCATTTGCAGCTTCCAACGGCAGTCTCTACTGCCTTGAAGAAGTGTCAGTCCCATCAATTCACCCTTCTATGATGACTTTTGCGTAGCACTTCGGCTATTTTTTAGGTCCAGCATATTCCAAGCTCGATGGGTTGAAGGTTATGTCAGGGGTCAAGGATGGGTGGTTGAAAGTGGAGTCAATGATTTTTTTGCGATTTAAATTGTTGAGATATTGTTGTTTGAATCGCTCGTAGGTTGGCATCATGGTGATTCATCGAGCATTGATCACAGCATTGTCTCAACCATTTTTTTGTTCACCATTTGTTTTCTTCCATTACCCCTTATTTCATCCTATCCCAGGCTCACCCTTATACAAGCATATATATGGCATATATAAGCCAATGGGCAGATAACATAGTCTTGTTTGTCATTCTTGCAGCAACTATCCGGACCACTCCGGACCACTCATCGTCAACAGCGGACCCACCCATCAGCC
This sequence comes from Symbiodinium kawagutii, assembly GCA_009767595.1. Lineage (NCBI taxonomy): Eukaryota > Dinophyceae > Suessiales > Symbiodiniaceae > Symbiodinium > Symbiodinium kawagutii. Next base: position 318,515 of record VSDK01024302.1, read on the forward strand.
GTACTGTAACATGAGCCATCCATCATGGACCACCATTGATGATGGGTACTGCACTAGTGGTGCCAATATGGCTATGGGTCAATATGATTCAACCAACTGGTAGGGGGTACAAAGCAACAATAATAAGGAAAACGATGGTTAATGATAGGGGAACCAGAGGTACAGGGTTTTGACCCACAGCAAATATGTTGCCAATGATACAATCATCAATCACCAACCATCATTAGCCATGATTGATTAGCCAGCATTTGCCAGTATCATCAGCAATCACCCATCATTCAACCGTCATTGAACCATGGCCTAGCCATCAGCAATGGTTTGACCATCATTTAACCAGCACTAACCATGAATTCGATCATCAATACCATCACCAACATTCATTAGCCATCATGTATAAGCCATCACCACAACTACTTAATCACCATGTTTTACAATCATGGCATTATTAGCCAGTACCAACCATTACCAACATGATCAATCATGATTTTCCCAATTGTTAACCATGAATTCCATTATTGTCCATCATATGCCATCATTCTATAAAACTATTATTTTCCCTAACATCAATCATGAATCAACCCATTATTGATGGTGAATACTGACCCCAAGCCATTCAACCATGATTAACCACTATCTTCCCTAACAGTACACTACGAATAAGCCATAATTCTAGCCGTTGATACAACCATGACTGACCGACTGACCCATGACTTTCCCTGATAATGACAATATCAAACCATGATTTTCCCTGATTATAGCCATGACTAAGCCCATGACTAACCCATGAACCATGATAGGCATGAACCCATGAACCCTAGCCATTGATATAACCACATTTTCCTTATGACTAACCCATGACTAAGCCTATGAGTAATCCATGATCATAACTCATAACCATGTCAACCAACCCATAATCAACCCATGGTCATTAACCCTATGGTTTTCCTTTGATTATGAATGGTGTTAATCCATAATCATGATTAATATTGTTACCAGGAATCATGGCTTCATCATCAACCCAGGAATCATGATAAATCATTGCCAGTGGCTACAATAATGATCGCCATGATTCCTGGATAATCTTCCATATGAGGGTTTCTCAAAATATGGAGACCCCAAAAAATGGGGTTGGTTTACTACTATAGATGACTACTATTGGATGATTTGGGGGACCCCTATGGCTTGAGAAACCCCCAATCTTCCACCCAAGCAGAATGACCGGCTGAACGAAGCCATGGCTGGTGGCGGAACGCCGTCTCCCAGGAGGCGGAGCGCGACAACGAAGACTTCGTGGCCGAGGCCATTGACGGCGATCCCAGGTGCGGGGCCGGCACCGCGCCACGCGCGCAGCTGCGCCACGCCGGGGAAGGGTCTCGGGGAGATCCAGCCGTTGATGGCTGAGATCCACGGGAAAATGATGGGTTAATAGCTGTTAATAGGGTCAAAGCCTTGGAGAAATGATGAAAAATTGCAGGAAAATGACGGTTTGAATGGTTTTGGATCAGTATTGACCATCAAGAATGGGTGAATTCATGGTTACTGTTCGGGAAGATGATGGTTAATAATGGTCAATCGTAGTGGATGATAATAGCATATAGTGGCTAATAACTAACTAACTATGGGAGATTATCACCAACAAAGCTATAAGGGAAAACAATGGTAAGAGAAGGTACACCAGGGGCACAGGGTTTTGACCCACAGCCAAATGATGGTCAAACCGGGTGAAATTATGATTAAACCAGGAGTCCGTGATGCTTGATGATGCTTAAATGATGGGTGATACTTGTGGTTCATTGATGGTTGTGGTTACTGTGATCAATGCATGCATGGTTGAATATACGTATGTTCAATTTGATTCAAGCTTGATGAATTATTTATGGTTCCGTTGGTGCTTTGCAGCGACTTGTGTTTTTTTGCTCATGGCGCTAGTAGTGGCAGGGGTTGATACCTGATGGTTGATAACAGGGCCAACAATGCTTAAGCTTAGTCCAATGATCTTCGGGAAATCCCTGTGCTCAAAAACCAAGAGCACTCGTATGGGTTTGTCCAGGAACGGTGTAGCCCTTTCAAACCTTTTGTGTGCTGATTTTCCGCCACATTCTGGTTTTATACACCATTTTGGTATTGAACATGTGTAGGAATTTGTACAAATTCATTTTGGGCTAGCACCATTTTTTGGTAGAGTCTCTGGGAGATAACCACCATGCAGCAATCAGCTCTGACACCAGGAGGGTCCAGGATTGAGGGGAATCCATTCTGGTTGGCTGTTCAGAAGCCACCCAGAGCCTCATTGTTGCAAAAGTGGTTGGTGGTTGTATTGACAAATGGTTGGTTGGGTTGACAAACATATTTTTCATAGGGGTTGAAACCATCAACCAGTTGTTGTTGCCATGTTGCCCCATGTTTGGCTTTTGCTTCGTTGATTATTAAGGAACAAAGGGCTGTGGGAGGGGCTTAGAAGCGAAAGAACTGCGCACCAAACATACATACTGATAGCCGACAGTGAATAAAGGGATTGTTCAATTAGAATCTTTGACCATCAGCACTGCACCTGATAATTGGTACCATGGTGAGACGATTGGATGTTCCCTGAATGCTGACATTCAAAGAAAGCAAAAGTCTACACAAAGTACTGAGATAGACCTCCGAGAATAAACCGCGATCATTGCACTGCGGCAATTCATTACTGTTGCGGATTGATGTGACATAGATATGTAAGTACAAAGACACATGAGTGTACCATTTGTAGATGCAATATGCATGTCATATGCATGACTATGTGTGGTGCGTCACCGTTTTTCTTCACTGTGGAAAATTAGAGGCTGAAATCAACCGATCCAGCTACTGTCACTTGCTAATGTTATTTTCACTCTTTAGGCAAGAACGCTTGCGCAAGTACGGCAACCTGAACGTGACTTGAGTCAGCCGCCGCTCAGGGCCTTTGCCCATGCTTCGGTGCGCTTGCGAAAGGATGTGGACTTCATTATGAAGATGCTCAAGTGCGCTTGGGGTGATAGGGTTAGATGGATTAGTGACTTCGTTGATCAGTTGATTTGCTTGAAATTGATAACCCAAACGGGTGGTTTCCGGTTTCCTGTTCAATTTGTCCTTGCTGGCAACTTCCGAGCAAGAAAGTGAGTCTCCTGGCCGAAGATTGCAATGAGGAGAACCTTCTGAAATAGGAGATCAGCAACTGCTTTGCAGCAGGCCAGTAGTCGTAATGGTTTTTGTTTCGCACCTTGTTTTGTTTTGGTTGTGAAAGTCTAATGGGCTGGCAAAGGGGCGTACTCTTCGATATCAGGTCGCAGGAGTGCACAGTAGCATGAGAAATAGCAAATCCCCTTTAACATATACATCCTGTAATATCCTATTTTATCCTTTAGTATTTTTACAATATCCTATAATATCTTATAATATCCTATAATATCTTATAATATCAGTCATCCATGGCCGCCAGGGTGTCTCCTCGGGTGGTGGACTTCATGCATGAAGACGTCTATGCTGACAAAGACCTCATCGAGGACAATGAACCCAGGGGTGACCAGTATGAATCAATATGGCTATGGGTCAAGATGAACATATATTAACTCACCAATAATGGAAGATAATAACTAGTAATAATAGGAAGAAGAATGGTTAATGTTGGGGAGCCCGTATGAATTCACTAATCAGTACATATAAGTATCTTCACTATCAATCCACAATCTGAAAGAATTGGTCCGTATATTAACAGATATTGACAATGGTAAGGCAGATTAGTCATAATGAATCAGCATACATCAACAGGATCAAAGTTATTTCCTGTCAAGGGAGCACGCCCCAATACATCATAATATCGCGGATCAGATTTCATGTTTGTTTCGTATGGCGTCCGTGGCGGATCAAATAATCACCCCGTTTAATTAATAGACTATTACAGCTCACAACAGTGGTCCGCGGTCGGTCAGAAGAAAGAACCAGCTGTTGTAGGAGTCTAGGGGGAAAGGGTAGTTGTGGACCCCCCAAGAGGAAAAACTTTTGTCCTGGTGGAGTATTCACAATGGTTTTTCCATGACCAAGTATTCAACCACGATTAATCCACACAATCAGCCATGCCAAATGGATGCAGAAGAAGGGGAACAGAGTCTTAGACATGAAATGTTCATGAACTTGGCGCTGACAGGGGAAAAGGATGGAAAAGGCATCAAAAGCAAGCAGAGAAAGCAGTGATTTGATTTTGGATTAGAGGGTGATGGCAGTTCTGATTTTTTTTGGAATTTCTGCCAGGGTTCTCGTTTTCGAGTCAAAGCTCGGATCATAACCGTGGGATTACCAGCTTTGTGGCATGACCGACATCCCAGCGGACTCACCACTTCTGGATGGCAGCTCCAGGAAATCAAACAGGAGTACAAACTCCTCGGCTACGGTGGATGGTCTCTTGTCCCAGCTGGGTTTGGAGTGGCCAAGCATCCATTTTGTGGGGTCAAAACTACCACCCAAACCACGAACTGGACTTGGATCCCTGCCAAACAAAAATGGCGCAAGATGTGTCCGTGCTGCCATTTTCATGGTCCCGACTTTGTTTTTGATAGCTTTCACCCAAGGCCATTTGACATTAGAGTTCACAACGATCGGATTGACAAAAGGCTCATCTCCATGGGCACTAGCAAACCACCTACTCGAGTTTTGCCGATCCTTTGTGCAGCTGCTCCCCCACTGTAGCAGATACATCTGGTTGATTAGAATTTTGAGGATTATACAGTTGCTTTGGCAGCCAGATGATTATACTTGCTATTTCTAGCCGGCTTCTTGCACACGGTATTTCAGAGCTGTACATTAGAAGATTGACAATAGCTGCGTATCAATAGGCCAGCCATGGACGAAGGTTTGTAAGGTTTGAATCAACCAGGGTGTGTCATGTGCAGATCCAGCTGGGCGGCAATCAGTTACGACTGTAGCCCTGTGCCTGCCACGTGCATCAGGATCTATTGGCACGATCCCAGCTACAACTTCTGGGGCCGCACCAGCGGCCGCCGAAACAGAAGGGGCGCCATGATGCGGATGAGGCTCCTGTGGGCTGTGGAGTGGTTGTGACTGTGCTCCAAAGAATTGATTGGTTGATGTGGCACACCAGGAATCCCTTTCAAATTCCCGAATAAAAGAAACATCTAAAACGTAATTCCGGATACAGCAATTCCTCACTGGGTTTGTTGATGTGAAATGATGGGAATACCTTCTTTGGAAACCCCTTTCACGCAGATTTTCCCATCACCATCATCAACCACAACCATGGGTGGTGATATTTCACGTAGATTTTCCCATGATAATGGTCATTATTATCAATAGAGTCGATTCTGGGAACAGATTCCGACGGAACCAGACCCTTTCCGGATACCTCTATGCCGCTCTCGAACTGAGCTGCGTGACGAGCAGCTGGGTGAGAGATCCAGCGGGCACCGTGGAGGTACTGGGAGGTACTGGGCTATGAAAAATCGATGGTTGACCAAAACATCTACTGATGTATGACTATGGGTCAATATTAACCAACTAACTAATGGAGGATAATGACCAACAATAATGAGGGAAACAATGGTTAATGATAGGGGAACCATGTATGAGTAATCCTTGCATGGGCTATAAACATGATACATAGGCTGCCATACCAGGTATGAAGAATCCTTGCATGGGCTATAAACATCCTGTTGTGCCAGGAACTTTCATGATTCAAGAATGGAAACAGATTACTTGGACAAGTATAGAAACGACTTCATTTGCTTTGGATAAGTCGAACATTGTCATATTGACAATCATCCATTCTTCGAATACTGGCAAAGTTTTGCAGCGACCATGTGCTGCCATTTCTTAGGCTGTTCACGTGTAGTGAACCTCCCAATTTACTCCAAATTTGACTTACTTGTAAAGAACGTTCATATGGGGATGGTTTAAAGATGCCATGATTAAGATTACTTTTACACAGCCATGTGATGAGCAGTCCTGGGAATCCCTAGAAAGCTCAAGCAACGCAACGGTGCAGGTCCTGATATGGGTGTGGTCAATGACCCGTCAACCGTTGTTGGCTTCCCAGCGGGGTCACTAACCATGGCAGCCTATGGCATCCTTTCAACGAGTCACCAAGAAACGACCTGCATCAGGTGAGAGCGGACAACGGCTGCGCGCTGCGAGACGCAAAACGGTAGAGCTGCGCTGCTTGCTTTGCTCGAAAGTTGAGCTGAGGTGACTGAACCGCCTATCCTGACACATTTTGATGGCTGATTTGGCCAATTTCCTGCATCCATTTCTAAGATGTCTAAGATGGTACACCAAAATTTGTGGTTTTCTATAGCCTTCCCTGTTCCAGTCATGGACATCCCCATCCTGGTCGGCTTGCCAGCAGCAGGAGGGTTGAATTCTAGTTGACAGGAAAGCATCGAGGGATGAAGATGGGTAGTAGAAAAAGCATTCGCATTATGTCAGATCATGTCAGGAGGAACGTCTTGTGGATAGATTGGATTGGCCATTTTATATTGTCCGAAGGTTGCGCCTCACACACTCACTTTTCAAGAAAGTGTTGTATGGATACCTAGCCGCCCACGGATGGTGCATCACTGGGTTGATTATTAAAGGAGCTTCGTTTGCATAGTCCTTGCTTAAACCAGGATCAACGGTACAGTGATTGGGATTGATCAGCCACAGATTGCTGATTGCTGGCTCAGCACTTTACTGGGCTTGAGCGCACAGGCCACATGGTGCATGAAACTTGAAAGCCCGACAGCATTCACCCGACAATTTCAGTAGTGTTCAATCAAGCACCAAATGATATGAGGTTGTGTTTTTGAAAAAGTTAGGTTTGATCAATTGAGTTCACTGCTGCAGGATCATCCATTAGCATTCCCAACGTCTTCGTCAACGCACACATCACTGTGGTTTTGGAGACTAAGCGAAAACCATAACCTGCCGATGCAGGTCAACAGAAAGCTGCAATTAATAGCTGTATTATAATCAAATGTTTGAGTTTGGTCGTCGAAGCTTTACCATCTTTACCCGAATCTGATGGGGTTGATAATTTCGACCCATAGCATTTTTCTACAGACTTGTGCCATGGCGGTTCTTGGCTACCAAAGAGTGGACCGAGTTGCTTGGCTCATGGCGCACATATTTGTCCTTGCTGTGCAGTGGTGCCAAAGATCTCGACAGATCTCAGCAACCTTCACACTTCAAAACTATTTCGAAGCATCCTTCAGGATGAGTGAAAACGACCTTGGAGATAGCAACATGTTTCAACTCATCTTGAAAACATGTGGTGGTGAGAACGTGATCCCTGCGATGCCAGGCTTCATGGCGAGTCAGGCAGGGCCTGTTGCGAAGTAGGAGCTGCTGTTGGAGTTGTGTGGTGAGATGGTGAGACGAGTGACGAACACAGGGAATTTCATATGTTGTAGTTGTAATGGCCAATAACCAGCTGGTTGGTGATGTCAATCATAACAGATGGTTGCTTGACCCTTTTTTTCATAGGGGTTGGAAACACCAACCAGCCAGTAATTAATAATCAGCAATTGACTACGAATCAATCAACTGGTATTACAATAAACAATCACCAGCTATCAATATTTTATACATAGGCCATTACAATAGCCAGCAATTGACCAATTATCCGTCACATGTGGGCTGGGGAGGAGTGATGATCATGCGATACTATTTGATTGGTATGGAATTATGATACGTGTCAGTGGACTCTTCCAGAAAGTGACATAGATCATTCTGGGATGCATCCGGATGCAGGATTGCAGTGAGTGGGAACCAATGAAGACAAATGATGCCGATGATGTAGTGGGTGTTTGTTTCCAAAGTTTTTTGGAACAACCACGAAAGGGGAGGGAGCAAACACTGGGAACCATCACTGACGCCAGTCATACGTTTACTCCACACTGCTTTGGGCAAGCAAAAGATATGGGGCATCAACATGCATTGACTAGTCGATATGATGATCTATGCCGTGCTACAAAGCTGAGAGCAACGTCCCTGTCCAAGATGAATCCAAGAAACCAGGAAGACCCAGATCGTTCAACGTAAATTTCACCGGTTTCTTCATTTTCTCTTTTGTGGGGCTCTCGAGTTTCATCTATATACACATTGCTTCGTTGGTAGCATGTGGTGGGGCAGTGGTTTGGAATTTTGGAGCTGCTGTAGGCACCTAGGGTAATTATAAATGTTTTTAATATGATGTTGTTGTTGCTGTTGCTGTTGCTGCTGCTGTTGTTGCCACATTATTTTTTCTATTCTATGCTGCTGTTTTGTTGTTGCTTTTTTTCATTGGATTCCAAACCATATTCTATCGGGCTATGATTTTGAAGTGATTCGTCTTTGGACCTCGACCACCATGGATAGTGAATTTGGTGGCATCTATTGTAGCCCCCAAGCTATCCATGGATTCCCCTGGTAAAACTGATAATTTTGAGTAGGCTGGTGGCACCGCGACGGCCCAAGCGACTAGGCAGGGGCCAATGGAAGCGGCCCGGGGTTGGATACAGAGCCCCTGCAGGAGTGGTAGTGGGGCTCGGTGTCTCTGAGAGACGACTGTCGGGACAAACATGGAAGAACTCACTACTATGAAATTTGCTACATGATTCATGGTCATCCATGATTATCTCCCAATTAATCACATTATGATGACTCTGATGATTAGAATCCAGCAGTATCACCTATTTTACAGATTTGGAAACCAGATTTGGGGAACGGCACACCAGCACTGAAACATATTGCCCATGCTCCATCCATCCGTGGCAAAGGTTGGTGAAACCTAAAAATCTCTGAAAGGATAGTACATCCAATACGATGATTATAGCCACTACGAGCAAACAGCACCGATCAGTTGAGCGAGAATGTTCCACATAGCATACTTCTCATGATTGGATTCTGGATGTAATATGCCACGAAGTGAAACTAAATGGGCATATAGATGAACATTCTGCCTATGAATTCTCCACAGGTCAGTAGGGGTGATTCACAGCTGGCTCAAAATCATCAGCCAAAAAAAGGGGTTGGTTCCTTCCGAAAAATTGCTGGAGCAAAGATGTCCCAAGCCGAAAAGGATTGTGGATGATTGTGATAATTCACAAGGCATTCAGCATTCGAGGATTACTATTTGCATTTTGATGTTTGGAGCTGTTAAGCAAGAGCCAAAGCAGTGCATTTGGGGAGGCATCCGGCATCATCCAATAATAAAGTTTCTGCCTGGAACAATATCCAACCAGCTTACAACTACCAGCTCCTGAACCCTCAATTCTAGGTTGGTTACGCCTAGATTTCAAGGCGGCGCATGGCATTGAAATGCACGATTTGCTGTGTGAGCTATACCGGGGTTGAACATTCGATATCCCACTTGCCATTGGGTAAAGATTGGATATACATAGAACTCACGGCCGCTACCGCGGCCTGGATTCCCAGCCCTTGCAATGTTCGACCAGACACAGGAGAGCGAGGGTGAAACCTTCGAGGAGGAACTTCAAGAAGTCGAGTCTCGACGTGTCTCTTGGAAGCACCTGGGGACCGTTACTTGACTTCGTGCCCTGTACCAACCAAGCTATTCAAATCCAAGCAACCCCGCTAGAGATGATTGCTTTTGAGGGATGCGCTATGAAAACTGGTTGTTTGGGTCCGAACAAGTACTTCGCTGAGTGATCCCCAACTGTCCGAACCAATAATCAGGAAGAAATCACCGACAGCAGAGCAATTGGTTAGACAACGGTGGGTGTTACTAGCAACCAGAGGAATTACAAGGCCTTGTGGCAAAATGTTCTATTCCTTCACTGTGGGATTCTCCTAAGCCCTGAATTCTGTCCTAAGGAAGGGCAATTCTCCATGCCAGCCGAAGGCTGCTTCTTGTTCGCCTATTTGCAAACAAAACAAATATTAGGACGCCGGGAATGGTATTAATTATGGAATTAACAACAGTATATTTGGTGACCAATACAGCACATGTAATAAGTGCAATATCATCATATATATATATATAAATATCTACATATTTCAGGTATACAGGATTGACATGTCAAAGCATCAAATATCCTTATATTACTCCGTTTGTGATGGATTGCCATATATACAAAACCTCCATTACTACATTGACATGTCAACCCTGCTGATGGAAGAAATCTGACCACCCAGGTGGAGCAGATGCTCTATGGCAACACCGGCCTGCCGCTGGGCCCTTGGCGCAGCAGATGCAACCAGCAACGGGACGATGGAGGTAACCATCAGCAGTGGGACCAGCTTTCTCTAAGCCAAAGAGTTATTAGGTCAATTCTTGCACAGTCGTCGTCATCATCATCATCATCATCATCATCATCATCATCATCATCATCATCATCATCAACATGCCATTGTCATCAATATACAATGATCCACATACTGTCTTTTATGTCCATTGTTCTTATTTGTTAGCGTAAATCCTATAACAGTCACTAGTCATTGATCATTCACCATTCCTATGAATCATATTGTTAGATCTACGAGCTTGAACATTGCAAAGCACCCCGGCGTCGGACCGCCCCTCCATCAAAAACGTTAAACCTACACCACAAAAGCTTCAACTATAAGCAGCATCAGCTCCAGTGCACGCTAAACATGTTCGCGGCAACCTGGACGTTGCTCCGCGCTTGCAACGTGTGGGGCGCACGACCAGCAAAGTACATACACGTATGCGGATATAACGGAGATTTGATATGTTCAGACGTGCATGCAGAGGCCAGAGGGGGTGGGAGATTTGATATGTTCAGTCGTGCATGCAGAGGCCAGAGGGGGTGGGAGATTTGATATGTTCAGTAGCGCATGCAGAGGCCAGAGGGGGTGGGAGATTTGATATGTTCAGTCGTGCAGAGGCCAGAGGAGGTGGGAGATTTGATATGTTCAGTCGTGCGTGCAAAGGCCAGAGGGCATGGGAGATTTGATATGTTCAGTCGTGCAGAGGCCAGAGGGGGTCGGAGATTTGATATGTTCAGTAGCGCATGCAGAGGCCAGAGGGGGGTGGGAGATTTGATATGTTCAGTCATGCACGCAGAGGCCAGAAGGGGTGGGAGATTGGATATGTTCAGTCGTGCAATGCAAAGGCGAGAGGGGGTCTTTAGGGTCGCAACTGACCGGGGGCATTAGGGCCGCAACTGACCTAACTTTAGGGTCGCAACTGACCCGGGTTGCAAGTTAAACTTGGCAGCAGCAGCCTTCCATGGCTTCAAGTCCTGAGCACTGAGTCCTGTTTGACTCCAGAACCAGAGGTACTCCACTGCGTGGACTTGGGCCATCGTTGCTCTGGCTGTCGCAGGATGATATACCCCCGGTCAGGTGTGGAGCAACGTCGGGGTTGGAGCGAACATGTTCAATGGTCAAAGGCCATGACCAAAATATGTCGTTTGTGAGGAAACTATGTAGTTTGACCTCCAAAATTTTGGAAAGCTACATATCCTAACATTATGGAAATTGTGTCGCTCAATTTTGTGAGGAAACCATGTGGAGGCTGTTGGATTTGGAAAGCTTCATATCCTCAACATTTCTCGCCTCGGTGCTCAGGATCCAAACTCCCAAGGAGCCGGCGCCCTATCGGCCGGGCAAAGAGCTGGGTCACCACTGGTGGAAGGAGTCCCCGTGGAGCTGGGAGCTGATCTTCCCGGTGGTTCCCCTGGTGGGTGACCACCATCCACCAGTGATCCAGTCATGTTGGAATCCTTGGTGGATTTGATATGTTGCAACTAATGCTTGGATCTTGGGATTGTTGGAATATGTTGGTTGATTAGATGCATAGGATGCTTGCAACGCTGCCAATCTTGGCCATACTCTGGGGTTTTGGCCCCAAAAGTGTCCAGCTATAGTCATCACCCTTTTTAGGCGAGTTCTTTGGAGGATTCACTAAATCATCACTTCAAATGTTGGTGGCATACCAACCCAAGGTCTATCCATGGTACCAAATCATGATCATTTCAGCAGTGAAACTACCAAGCTAGTCGGTCCAGGTTGATGGATGCACCGCCAGCATTCATCGGCCCCGTTGTCGCCCACATGCGATTTATATAGCTTGGATTTGGCCCATTCCCTATGACTGATATGATTGCCAGTATGGGCTCGAGGTTCTTAACCGACAGATGGTACATTGCCTCATTCATATTATGAGTCGATGATCTTCCGAAGTGGCACCTCCAATATGTTAAAAGTGGACAGTAAGGAAGGCTTTGCCTCTCCGGATCCATGTTGAATTGAAATGACCCCAACGGTTGATCACCTGGCGGAGCAGAAGTCGCCAGCAGTTTCATGTGCAGGAGGAAGATCCTGCACCGGGAAAGCAGAACAGCCAGGCCTGCCAAAAGGGTGGTGCACTTTCAGGTTTGCAGACCAGATCGACGTAAAAAAACATGTGAGAAGAACTTGTTTCAAAAGGCGAAATAATACCCATATATGCGTAGTTGCTTTTTGTTCGGACATTTGATTCTGCATATGTTGCACTTGGCAAATTTGGCTTGTGTTCTACATCTCAAATTGTGGAGAACGATGCTCAAACCACACCTATTTCCTCGGAGCTTGTAGCTACCCGGTAAACCAAGTCTATGGAAGATGTTCATGAAGAGTTCAACATTAATTATCATGAATGATCATGCCCCTTTGTTCCCATGTTGAAACCATAATCCACAAGTGTATTTGCCAATTATGTACTATACAATTCACCAGCATTGATGTCCATTTTATCCATGTTTCATTCGTGGTTTGAATGGGTGCAATGATTCTTTCAGCGGGCTGCCCATCCGCCGAGGCTGAAGGAAATGTTTCCGCAGCTGCAGCCACCAGCCGCACCAGCCGCTCCAGTCGAAGTTCCAAGGTGCATCGCGGCACCTGGTTGACTGCTGGATTTGTACGCGGCTCCAGGTTACTGTTGGTCATTTGTTTGCTCAATGATGGTTACATGATACATTCCTGTTTGTCATAGTGACTATAGATGATAGTGGTACATGTCAGGGAATTCTGGAGATCTCCAGGTGAGTCATGAGGCCAGTTGTTAGTTTGATCAGTTTGATCCTTTGGTCCAACGGATGAGGGAAGACATGGCAAGATGACTCGCTGGTCCGCTGGTCACGAAGCTCAGTGAGGGAGTCCACCAATCGTCCAGCGAACTCAGGAACGCTTCTAGGGCAGGAACTGATCCTTTTCATCGCTTTCCTTCTTTGTGTGGTACCTGTTTTACTTTCTCTGGAAAAGCGTTACATCCAATTGTGTCCAAAGAAAACCAACGGTTGTACTCAATCAGTTTTACAAAGTTGAACCTTTCCAATGGGTCTACACAGCGGCTTTTCGTGGCTTTCACGGAGCACAACAACGGTGATCCTTGCAACACATAGTCACCGCTGGCGCCAGGTGGAGGATGAGTGCGGTCCTTGGACCGTTGACAGTGCCGTGGTTTGATGGCGAGGTCATGGTGGAATGCCATGGCCCATGGCTGAGAAATTTCGTTGACCAAGCATGTGATGTGACGGTTTTCTATTTTTAGATTCAGGGATTCGGGAAGCTGTCAAAACTAAAAGTCTGAGTGGAGAAAGTGAAAAGCTTCCATTTGCACTGTACATTGTGATACTGTGACTCTTTCCAGCTTGGTTGGATGTTGCCTGAAATGGTGCCCCGCGGGGACGTTTCTCCATTGGAGTACCAACATTTGGCAAAACCAACCATGAGGGAGTCATTGAGGGATTGACCAGCTCGGGTCCCATCGGATGTTGCCGTGGGTAATGAAACATTGCGGAAATGAGGTGAACATCCACTGTCAGTACATGGTAACCATGGTGGATCATGGTGGTACCTCATTTCCAGAGATTGCTGACGGAAAGCATGGTTCAGATCAATTGATGTATCGGCGGTGGCAAATCCTTGTTTCCGTTGTACCTCTGATGGACCAATAAATGTCGGTGATTCATTGGTTTCCCCTGCTGTTGTTGATTGTTATTGTTGATTGTGAACCACCATGACACCTAAGTATAAATGGCAGTGGGTCAAAACCCTGTACCCCTGCGTCCCCTATCATTAGCCATTGTTTTCCCTATTATTGGTTGGTTATTATTGATCCATAGCCATATATGGCTGGTATATTCCCTATAGTTGCTAGTTATCATCCCCTATAGTTGCTGGTTATCATCCCCTATAGTTGCTAGTTATCATCCCCTATTATTAACAACCAGTTCTGGTACTGACATCTACCGTAGCTACTAGCTGCATGGTCAGTATCCCATGATCATCCACTTCGTACCCCACGAGCCGCTGCCTTTCAGGCAGCGTTCGGAGGGCAGCTCTGATGCCGAGGCGTGTGAATGATTCGACCCAGTTTCTGATGGGCTCAAAATGGAACATAAAGGGTGAATTAGCTGCTAGTTCGACTACCAATGACTAAAACTTTGCAGCTATGCAACCATTTCGGGGGGTTCTATGTTGAATTAAGTGGGGGTGTTCGCAACATAGGGATTCCACTTGTCAATATGCTGCAAAGCCAGGAATAAGCAACCACGAACGGGGTTGTTGCACTGCTTGTTTCAGATGCATTCAAAGTCAAAGATATGGGGATCCTTTCTGTGTGCAACCAAACACATTTTTCCATTGGCTGCCTTGTTCTGTTGAGAGAAACCGTGCCTATATCTTGGTTGACCCTATGAAAAACTGCGCATGAATGTTTTGCACAGTGCAATTTCCATTGCACAAATCGTACATGTACAGTATGTATACAGTCATGCACAACATCATGTGACCAATGGTAAGTGGTTTTCCGCATTAGTTTGGTTTCCCATTTTCCAAGGCTGATGCTTGTGTGAGCCCTCCTTTCGGGCAACCCCCCTGGAGGCCCCAGCAAAAAAAGGCTGATGCTTCACTGATTTAGGATTTGGATTGGACATATTGAACTATATTGAAGCATTTTGATTGAACACATGGTTTTTCAATGAATCATGCTGAATACCGTTAGGATGCAGCAGCCATGGCCGTGGTTGCCGCGGTTCGATGTGTTGCGTTCTCCCGGCTGCGGCAGAGGCGCCTGTGATGACTGCCCCCGCAGTGGCCAAAGCTGTGGACCTTGCTGCTCAACTGAGGTGTCAAGGGGGGCAGCTTGGTATGTCATGCTTACCAGGGCATGATATCATGGCTTAGTGGTTACCACTGCTTGGTATGCGACGGTTACCATATGTTACCATGGCTTTGTAACTAATATTGGTGACACAGAAACTTCGTGGTTCACCCAGCCCCAAGAGAGGTTTGTGATTTGGAATCAGAAACAAGTACTGGCAACAAGCTACGCACCCCAGCAGAGCCCCCTGAAATGATTCCAATCATGGAGTGAGTTGCTGACAAGATGGTGTGAAAGCCCACCCAGCCAACCAACGATATTGTTGTATCACTACTGTTGTTTGTTTTGCCTCCTTGGCCGTTGGTTCTTGGTGTTCAACCAATCCATCAACAGAACCAACATCACCAGCTTCAGCATATGCTTTGTGGAGTCCCATCCATCCATCCATCCATCCATCCATCCATCCATCCATCCATCCATCCATCCATCCATCCATCCATCCATCCATCCATCCATCCATCCATCCATCCCACCATTCGGACAACTTCCAGGTCCACGAAACCACCTGCCACCCACCCACCACCGCAGCTCCCCAGGCGCGAGGCTGAGGAGGTCGCCAAGAAGCGCCGCGAGCGGCGCCGTGAAGGCTTAGAGGACCAGCGCAGCGCTACCAGGGGCAGTGCCCGGTCCGTGTCGCTACGAACGGAGGATCGTTCGTCATGAAAGGTACTGTAGTGATGATAGTGATTCATAGTGATGTATGGTGATATATATAGTTATATCGTGATCATCGTAAGTTAGTAAGAACTGTTAGTGATCATGGTTAATCAATGGCTAAGATGGTTGATCTTGATCATGGTGGTCATGGTAGGTACTGTGAGGGATCATGGTACTGATCATGTTATATGATCAGTAGCTATCATGGTTAATCAAGGGCTAGCCAATATACTTATGGCAATCACATTTGTACCATGATGAATTAACGTGAATCAATGGCTAACCAATCCATAGGAATCTATGCCAGTCAAAGTGATCATTATGGTAAGGGCTGTATTGGTAAATCTTGTGATCGTTGGCCCATGGCTAGCCAATCTATTTGCGTCAATCATAGTGATTGCTGTAGTGGTTTTGAGCATGGTTGATCGATTTTAATTATGGTAAATGATAGACAATCTGAGAAGAATGGTTTATAGATGGCAAGAGTTGTTCCTGAGTATCGATGGTTTCCAATGAGACTCATGATTTGATCATGATTGATATTTGCCGATGATCATGTCTACTGACTTGGGAGCTAAGGAGCCTGGGTAGTCCTGCACCACTGGCTAGATGATCATCAAGTATATTTTTTAGATCGATCATTTGTGAATGGTGCGTAGTCATTAGTAACTGATGGTTTGAGACGTTGAGGTTGATTTTGGTTCACATGAACCGTGATCTAAGCACTTTCAAACATGTGTCTCAAAAGTCTTGTTAGAGACATTGAACAGTGGTTACTGAATGGTTAAAGGTCAATGATACTTACTTTTGGTTTGACTAGAGTGAGTGATGCTTCATGACACTTCAGGAAAGCTAGTGCTGTTTGAGCCATGTTCCTGGCGATTATTGCTGGTTGTCCATGGCTACCAATTGTTGGTAATACCAGCCATGGTGACGGGTGGTACTTCTACTGGCTCCCGATCCGGTACATGATCGATGTTGCGATGTGTGGCTATGCGAATATCAGCAAAAGGTGGGCACTGATTCCATAAATGTTTGATCTTTGTTGAATGATGCAGCACTTCAAACACTGTCACTCCATCAATGCTGCAGTGATAATCATTACAACTTCTGTCAGCACCACATACCATGGCCATGGTTTCCCCTTGTATAGCGATGTTTCCTGTTTGCTGTTTGCTCAATGGTGGCTCCTGAGGAGGACAACGTTGATGCAGAAACTGGCAGGCGCTTGATGTTGTGAATGATCATGTCTTGTAAGCCATTTGAGTTGCCGTGTTGTTTGATTCTCAAAGGGAATTCGGGAATTCCATGAGGATTAAGCCAAGAAATAATTTCCAGGAACAAGCAAGAGACTCCACAGGTACACAACCAAGCAACAATGATGACATAAGAAAGGCAGCGAATATCGTAGACTAATTCATATCAGTTGGTGAATTACTATGAATGGCTGTATCACTGCACGTTGTATGATCAAAAACAATAAACCATGATGAGAATACCATGAAAGGACCAGTTTGTACTACAGATAGCTGGGCAGCTTTAAGTCGTGGACCTGGGTCAGGCCTAAGTGGAGGATAAAACCCAGCAACGCAGCGCGTTGGGGGGTGTACATGGACAGCCTTCAATTATGTCCATGCAATAGTGGACACGACCTCGCTCAGACAATTGATTTTGAGATGCCAATGCATCAAGAATTGCAGATGCCACATCCTTGCCACTGACAGGTCTTGGTTTGGCTTCGGCGGCCTTTGCAGTTGCATGGAAGTGGCCAAAGCGCCGCCGAAGCAGCTGTAAAAAGGTCCAAAATGGAGAACATATATTACATATAGCTATAGAACATTGTAGAACTATCATCCTCCATTGTTATTTGATTGATTGACCACTACTAATGACCACTAATTATTGACCAATTGCAGGACAGTGTGCACTGATGTTCACAGTTCATTTCTTGCACCCATGAGTTTCCGACACGCGGCTGAGATTTCAGCGGCTCAGTTGAACCTATGCAATGAATCAGTTGCACCTGTGAGCTTCAGAACATCAAGTGATTCGAAAAACAAACTCGGTGCTATTTAGATGTATTCAAGTGCATTTAGCTGGAAGATTCATGTTGTAAATTGCTGTAATATCCTTTGCTGAGTGTTTCGGTTAGCTCACATCTCACAAAGCGCTCTTGGCTTCGACGTTTCCACTCCATCCTGGCAGGGTTTTTCACATCGGAGCAATGGCAAGCAAAACCAAGAGACCCACCATGATGCAGGCTCCGAGCCGAGCCGGGTTGATAACATGGACATGGAGAGTTGGTTGGTTTATTGGTTGTTGGGCTGTTTGGCTTGCTTGCTGTCGAATCGTTGCTTGTTGGATCTCGTTGGTTGGTTGAGATTTCTATTGATTGGGTCGGAATTGATGTGGACACTCACCTCAACGTGGCGGATGGTAGTAGCTTGAACTGGCCCCACAACTGATCTTTCGAACACTCAGCACGCCTTGGGAACGAATCCATCGGCATTTTAGTTTTGCCTGTTTGGAAGAGTTGTGGAAGTGAGTGTTTCTCAAAATCGTGGGCCCCCCAAATCATCCAATATATACCATTTATAGTAATAAACCAAGCATTTTTCGGGGTCCCATGGGGTCCCTATGGCTGGAGAAACCACCATGTGAAACCGGCCCATCGAAGTGGTCACTGGCCCATGTGGAAGGCGACTCGGGCATCTATCATGCCCATCGCAGCCGACAAGCGTGGTCCACCTGCTCCTGGGATCGCACAGCAGGTTTTTGCGCTAATGACATCTAATGACCACACATTGGGTGTCATATACTATAGTTCTATCTAAAACATACTGTAATATGAAATAATATGATTGTTGATTTTAGTATAATTTTAGTAGGAGCCTGCAATTGTAAACCGCATCACAGTTTCGTTTCGACCACGAAGCTGGGCACAGCTTTTCGCGTAAGGCACAGGTTGGAGATGCCGTGGTGTGATACTCAGCTGTTGGGTGGTGCCTGGGGGCGCATGTGGAACCAACGGCTTGGGCACATGACAGACTCGCATTTGGCAGTCGAAATTGGCTGAGCAACGAGGGCCTCCATATATGACATTATATGACCATGGGTCAATATTAATCAACCAACTAAGGGAAAACAGAGGTTAATGATGGGGAACCATATATGCTCCTTTTGGTCAAAATCAAACTTCCGGACCCCTCTGCAAATCGGGTGAACATCTCAATTTGGACCGTTGCTGTTCAATTTTTGGGACACTAGAGATGGAGATGGGTCTTGACCCACAGCCATATAGGTACCTCAAAAGTCGCTAGGTGAGCACCTGAACCTCATTTGTCAGGTTGGATTGTTTAAGGAAGATTGATTTGCTTGCCACTGTTGTGCTTCTGCCTTTGCTTCTCTAGTTGGCTTGATCAAAGGTGTTTTGACATATTTCTTACTGGACATGTGACATAATAGTTGTTTGCGGAGCTGTTCGGCATAGACAGATCATTTGTGGACAAAGTCCTTTCACAACCAGCAACTGACATCTTGGCGCTACTGGACTGTAGATTCCCGAACTCTGTCGCTTTGAAAAGCTTTCACAGTTTTCATCATAGAGCAATAGATGCCAAGATCATCCAAAATCTATAGTCCAAAGCTTGACTGCATCACAGGTGCAGAATATGTTGAAATACAAAATGTTTTGGTGTATCCTCAGTTTTGTAAAAGCAACCCTTCTAAAAGTCGCTATAAAGAGCAGGAAGTTCCGAGAGCTGGCTGAAAGGGTTTGTGTTTTGGAGCTGCGGGAGATCCC
Source organism: Symbiodinium kawagutii (assembly GCA_009767595.1). Taxonomy (NCBI): domain Eukaryota; class Dinophyceae; order Suessiales; family Symbiodiniaceae; genus Symbiodinium; species Symbiodinium kawagutii. The sequence goes on from VSDK01024302.1 coordinate 338,092, forward strand.
GAAAAGAAAGACATGTCACAGTGTGTTCCTGCACATTGAGCGGCAACATATCTCAACACACAGAGCCATTTCCCGTATGCAGGCAGGTTTTTGGAATAGGTGATACACACATATGGTTGACATGTATTGACATTTGATGACACGGGAAGGGGATATCCAAATACCGTTCCGTTGACCTAAAAAAGTTCACCAGCCATACAGAGTTTTGAACGGTTTGATAAGATACATTGCTTGAATTGTTGTGTGTTTTTTACATCAATATTTCAAGGCTCGAAGGTTAAGCATGGTTAAGAGTTAATTGTTCGCTGTATGTTCTCGCCTGGTCTTGAGGAGCATGGTGCAAGAGCACTAATTGATTGATTCTTGCTCATGGATGCTTATGGCTGAGCGAACATCCGGCCAGTTCTTGATCACGAATCGTATCTTGTGTTCAATTGGGGCTGGAAATTCTCGTGATCATCGATGCATGTCCCTCATTATTCTTGTTCATTATTGTTTCAAAGCTTGCTATTTGGCAATTATCTTTCATCATGAACGATCATGTATATACCTCCATCAACCCCCGTTCGGCATGTTAATCACGATCAGCCACTTTTGAACCACTAACCTTCACTAACATTTAGGCTTACTTCCAGCATTTGTTACTCAAAATCTGAATGAAGCTACGGTAATAACTTTCGTTTAACCACCAAGCTTTATACCACTGGTAACCAACCAACCCTCCAAGGTCTATACCACTGTCTCACCCGTTCATTGTTAGCCGCAGTCACCATGGCACCATCCATCACCATCACCGCGTTCGCATGGCGCCGGGTTGCCCGGCACCGCTCAGTTGGTGGGCGACAACAAGCTGTCGGGCGTGGTGCGCTTCAGCGGCACCACGAAGTTTGCGGAGGGCGAGTGGTTGGGCATCGAGCACCTCGGTGGAGGGCGAGTGGTTCGGGTGGATGTGGTGGTGGGTGGGTTGGTTGGTTGGTTGGGATGCTTGGGATGGTTGGTTGGGATGGATGGTTGGGATGGTTGGGATGGTTGGGATGGTTGGTTGTTGAATTTGTTGATGTTAGATTATGGTTATTAATGGTTGGCTGATGTTTTGTAGCTATATTAGTTGGTAGACTATGGTTGTTGGGATGGTGCTACATAGTTGATGGTTGGTTCAGGCTTGGTTGGTTAGTGGTTGACGAAAGACTGTGGTGATTGAAGGTAGTGGCTCATTTTGTGCTGTGTTATTACTTGTGAGTGTGATTGATAATGGTTGGCGGTACCACATGCTATACGAGATGTGTTGCTGCGTAAACCTTGACATGATATTTAGCCGCGCAATGATTTTAGCCCCGCAGTCTCTACTTATTTGGGGCATGATGACCTGGTTGGCCTGTTCTCAAAACATGTTGCCGATTGTTTCCACCGGGGTCGGTTGAGGGGGAGAACAGCCAGACTACAATCAGAAAGATCCATCTTAATAGCAGACCCGTGAGTTAGTAAATGACCAGCTATATATAATCTATTGGAAAAGAGGTGGTGGTCAATTAGTATGAAATTCCTATCGCTCAGGTTGGACAAGAAGCTCGGAAAGAACAATGGTAGTGTCCGAGGTGAAGTGTACTTCCAGCCGCGTCCTCAGAGCAACTTCTATAGAGAGCAGGAACATGCAGGAACTAATTTTAGTCACACAAGGCGTTGTTTCTGTGTTGGGAATTTGCTGCTACCAACAAATAGGCAGTATATGCATGTATATGCATAGAAGTAGACATGTTTTTGTTCACATAACTGTTGGATTTATTTATATACATAAACAGACACTAATTACTTTTGATTATGGACTTCTATATATTTGTTGACACACGCATATCCACTCATATGTCCAATGCTAAGAAGTCACCGAAGTCACCACACCGACGACTTCAGGTGCGCTCCAGAGCACGGCATTTTCGTCCGACAAACGGCAGTGATGAAGAAAGGCGGGCAAACTTGGTGGGGTTCATAGTACTTAATAATGGATAATAGTATTTGATAATAGTTCATATATTTTATTAAATATATATATACTTTTTGCCCATCATTGTCTTCAGCGTAGTAGTTAAGAATGGGTAATAGTACTCTAATGTTTGATACCCAGGGATTTCATCGACCGAACAGTCGTCAAAACGGCTATTGATGACTCCGACTGTGGAGCAATGCAGATTGGCCAGTAGCCAGCTGTATCCTAATCCGTTCGCTGGATGGCTTGCAACCATAAAACAGGAGAAACTACGCCCCTGTTTTGATCAGCGTGGCCACAAATATTGGAAGCGTACAAGCGCTTGACTCATTGAAGCGGTTTCTCCACGTCTTTTGACATCCTTTGACTATGCTCGACTTTCGTCGCAGGCACGGTAGGTTTTCAGCCGCTGCCACAGAAGCATCGCTTGACGGTTTGAAAGTGGCTCGCAATTATTGACCATTGCCAACAATAGTTGAGCACGATTAATGACGACTGCTTGCTATGATTAAGCATGATTAGTCATTTTGAATCGTTAACCGTTAGCTCCTACCCATTCTTAACCAATTGATTGTTCATTGACCATGAACACTCTTACGTCACCCATGACAAACGTGGGGCCCACAGACATGAGGCAATTTGACCCATCACATTTGCCAGTTGCCCACAACTTTTCAATGCTTTTGGGAGGTTGTCATATCTTCTAGTCGCAACACTGTATTGAATCAACAAACATTTGTTGAAACAACCAATACAAGTTGCATGACCCAGCTTTGCAGAAAGAAGATCGAATCTGTTGCTGCCATGCTGCTACCTGAAACCGATCATGGACATTCATGGGCCAGAACTGATGGGGTGGAACATGGAACCTGCTTTGACTCTGGATTTCCATCCCTTTCATAAAAAGTGTTTGCGGTGCTAACCTGCCATTTGTGGACTCCCACTGAGTAGCATGAGAAGCATTTGTGTGTTTCTGAAAATAGCCCCCCCCCAAATCATCCAATATCAACATATAACATCTATCAACCATTTATAGTTTAAAAAAACCAACCATCATAGTTACTATCCCTGATTATCGCTGATAATCCCCCTATTATGAACCGTCATGAATCTCATGAACCATAAATAGACCATCCATTTTCTGATCCTCCTATTTTAAGAAACCACCATTTGGACTCGTTCAACTGCCAGGAACCGCTGCCAGTGCCCCAAGCAGCCCAAGCAAAACTCCCAGCGAAGGCGCGGAGCTGAGGGGCAGGGTCAAATTGACTGTTTCATTGGTGGATTCTGCCAACTCAAATGGTGGTTATAACCAGTTCTGCTGGTTGACAGTAGGGGATAACAACCATCAGTTAGTTATAACCAGTAATGCTGGTTAGGAGTAGGGGATAATAGCCACCAATTATAGATATTATGGGGGACATACCAACTCAGATGATTTCTCTCTAAAAACTGCCGCTGCGCACGCTTTCTCTCTTCCTCCAAGCTTGTTGCGGGGTTTTGTCGTTCCTTCAGGGGGACCAGGACCCAGGCAATGCCTGTGCTACAACCATTGTGTATCACACTCTGTTGGATGGCGAATCCAACACAACCGGATACACAACCGAGTTTTCCTGATCGTATACTCAGCAGTTACACAGAAGGAGCACACGCTCCGCACATCAATTCATAGCACATTGTGAAGGAATGTGTGCATTTTGTGCCAAAGGATCCGCGACACTGCCACACTCCATGAAAAAAGCTATATATTACGCTTACCCATGGGGTTGCGTGAGGTCTGGAAGAAGCACCACCAAAAACTGGGGGGTTGCAATCTCACATGATGCCACTGGGAATTGCTGGTACAGTATACGCAGCGCAGGGAAACATGTTGCCACTTCTGGTTGTATACACCATGTTTTTGATGGTTGTGATGATGTGTACTTGTCTTTTGTCAATAGTCCTTGGCCATGATCTTGCCAAATCATCCAACAAACAATTTGCTGGCATCGCGATAATGTGATCTTGTTAGTTGGTGACGATTCCACCATGTGGATGGCTCATGGCCTTGCCTGCCATTGCTGCCCTTCCATCCACCCCCACAGCTGAAGGAGCTGAAAGCGGCGCTGCCAAGGTGCTCGGTCATGTTCATCTTGGGTCCATGTACCATGTGCTGTGCTACCCATCGAGAACTGCTCATTCTTGGGGAAACGACGCGTTGGGTTCCTTTGTTTTCATCATTTATTTGGAACGTTTGTACAGTCCCAACGCACGAAATAGTGGCTCACAACTAAGATTTGTTTCGATCTGAAATTTTGCAGAGTTCTTGGAACTTACAAAAGTCTTTGAGTGGAAACTTTTAAGAAGCTAGGGTAACCAGCGCCATGGCGTTTTTTCAGATCAGCAGCTCTCAACTGCCTTGACATGTCATGCCAGTAGTTGTGTTTGCAAATCTGACATCATGCAAGTGACTTGTGTTTGCAGGTCGAGGGGAAAAGCCCTGAGGCGAAAACCCCTGAGGCGAAAACAGTGAAAGATAGCAAGGCAACGGCAACGGGTGCCAGTGCCCGGGGTGTGCAGCTATGGACCCAGTGGCGACGGCTAGCTGTTGCTTGTTCCTGCTAAGTTATGCAACATAGCCTAATGCTGCCAGTTGGAGACGCCACCAGCCAACTTTCATTTGTTTAGAGGTTTTGGGAGATCCTGATCATGTTCAACAGACACTAGTTCTTCCAGCCATACCTGGTCATTTGCCAACTCAAATTTGAGTGGTTCAGTCTTGCTCTTGTAATGGTTCACAGCGTACAGGGAGGTCTTCCCAGGATTCATATGTTTGAAGCGCATGGGTAGGATCTCTCGCTGGTACGGCCCAGTATCCTTTGAGTAATCCTTGCCATCACTGCGGGGTCAGACTTGGATTCACTAGTGTTACAAGACTGAAGGATCCAATCTACAAGGTCTTTGTGTGTTTGTTTTGATTAGCATGGACCTCAAGCATTTGATGCCTAGCTGTCGCGTCGCTGGTCAATAGGCCATGGTAGGCATTGTAGGTGATAGGCCGTGACAGGCCCAGAAAGGCGAGGTTTGCCGTGCCTTGATTGCTGAGATGTCACTGGGGCCTGTGGGGTGCATGGATGGGGGTCCCATGGGGTCCCCAAGAATCATTTGACCCAGGGAAGGATGGCTTCTTTGACCTACACCTGGCCATAGAAATGTTTGGTTGCTCCAGGGCTCCCCAACTTGAGATCCCCGGGGCTATAAAACTTGGTGACTTTGTAGTGCTCAGTGCACCTGTGCCTACAGCAATCTCCCACTGCGATGCGCAAGGCATCCGAGGAGGTTGTGGCTGTAGATCGAGCCAAAGCTCAGCTGGGAACTCAGGGGAGCTCATACTTGTACCCATAGTTTCCATGGGTTACCATGGTCGATATATAGGTTAACAGCGGTAGAGCTGGTAGTGGTGCAATGGTCAAAAGTGAGGTTTTGGAAGTGATAGTTGAGTTATGTTCAGGGACGGTTAGTGGCGGCACCCTTTGCTGTTACAAGACATGAGAGTACCCCAGTGATGGTCGGATCAGATGTGAGAGGGCTAATGTTTTGTTGCTGAATCAAATTGCAGGTGTTTCAAATTCAGGGTCATGGAAACGCTTGATCCTGTGGTACGTCATTGAATAGCGAAACAACTCCTTTCCGGAACTGCTTTCAGCCCAGTCCACCATGGCTGACAAGCTGTCAATGGCATTAGACTAGTTAACATGGAAGAATAATGGTTGATGATTGACTCACTCTAGTGTTTGCAAAACACAGCACTGGTTGCTGCCTTACGTTGAAAGCACATATTCTATCAAAGCTCCGGGGACACGAACGGGGTGCATTTGCACCACTCCGAATAAGTTACCCGCAGCATCCCCAACCAAACAGAAAGCTTCACACATCTGCAATAAGAATGGGGATATGGCAGACATGCAGCTGAGACTGATCTGATGAAAGCCATAGTGGAACTTTCGCTATTCAGTGCTATTCAACCATCCCGAGGTAATGTCCCAAGAATATGTTGCCTCATCTGGGTTTGTCCAAAATGATGTACACCCCCAGGCAATATCCCAAGAGCCCAGTTTTGTTCACGCCAGATGGATCTTCATCCTCCCATGAATCTCAGATCAGCATGGGATCCAACTTAAAGGCAGAAAGATGAAAGAAAACATGGCTGTGAGTCAAAACCCCGTACCCCTGGTTCCCCATCATTAACCATTGTTTCCCCTTATGATTGTTGGTAAATCCTCCATTAGTTGGTTGGTTAATCTTGACCCATTGCCACATGTTGCCACCACTGCTACTAGCGTAGCCTCCTGGAATTCTGCTGGAGGCTGGACCCTCCCAGGCAGATCAGCTGCTTCTCGCGCAGGTTAGACCTGGCCATGGCCATGGAAGACCACGACATTCATCGCATCAAGCGGTTCCTCCCCGTGGCGCAGAACTTGGGCGTGGCCCCAGAGGAGCGCAGAGCGCTGTTCCGGGGAGGCTGAGGCTTCCTGGGAGATCATGATGAGCAGCTGCTGGGGTTTTGTTGAGCAGTTGGATTGAGCCTCTACTGGTAAGCTTTGCTGTAGCCCAGAACTGGATCCTGGTACTCAGATGCTCAGAGATTGTTTAGTTATGACATGTTGTGACTAAAGAACAATAGGACATGTCAAGTCTTTTGCAATGCTAGCTTTCGTCACTTACCCCTGGCCTCAAGTTTAGTTGTGACATGTTGTGACTAAAGAACAATAGGACATGATGAAGAATTGAGTTCCGAATTTTGGAGTAAACAAAGTTAGGAGCTTTGAAATGGAGCAGTGATGATCTTTCTTGGGGCGTTCTCATCAAGCCATTGGTTGCGATTCATCCACCCGTACAACAAATCCCTGTTCCTGGCAGATGACCGGAACGGCTCCAGTGAGTGTCGACCGTCGTTCACCTGAAATCAGGCAATAACGATCAATAACGGTGACCGCCCGGGTGAAACAACATCAGACACGGCTGTGGAACAATGGCCTGGTACCCCTGGTGAACTTCCCCGGCAATGATCCAGTTTCATAGTGACCTACACTTGTAATATATAACGGTCATCCAGTGTAACGACAATTTCTAGCAATGAACCCACCATTTTGGGGGTTCCCCATATTCTCAACCATACTTATTATTCAGTATTAAGCATTACTGACCATAGAAAACCCAATGCTTTCCCATGTTATCAACCATAGAAAATTCACTGCGTTCCCATATCATTATAGTTGATAAGCATATGGGAAACATTAACCTTATAGTTTCCCATAGTTGACAACCAACTATTATCATTATCCATTTCTTTATTATTATCATCAACAACCAACTATTATCATTATCCATTCAGCACATGCGAAACCACCATTTCTCGGTTGGCTAAGCTCGTGTCCAGGAGATCGCGGCTGCCCGAAAGCTCTTGGAGTACGAAACCCTCGTCATTGCAAGAGAAGTGCCGTGGCACGTTGCGGCATACGGTTGCGGTACCGAAGATGGTCGTTGAGCTTAGTGAATACATGCTATTATCAGTTTTTAGTTGAAAGCAACTAACGATTGAGTACATAGTTGATTGATTATTTTGATTAGTTAATTGATGTGAGTTGATAATAGATAGATATGATGTACTATCAATCAACAGTGGTACCCATGAGGTCTTTTGCGCAGATAATTTCATCCACTTGCACCCAAGGTCTTGGCACATGTCTGAAGCGTGATGCCTGTCGTCCTTCAACTTCAATTTTTTGCCCCTGAAACAATTGTAGATTTGGGAGAATAGACCCGTTTTTGTTTGTTATGAACCCCAAGTCCTCGTATCAACCGCTTCGTATAGTTGTTCATAGCAGAAGGCCTCCATCGGTCGCAACATATTGGGTGTCAACCCCTAGTATTGACCATTATCGACCCCTAGCAAAAACCATTAGCAAATTGTATGGTGGTTTCTCAAAATCGAGGTACCCCCAAATCAATCATTTTTCATTAGCCATCTATAGTAGTAAACCAACTAGTAGTTATTTAACCATTATTGTTGGTTCACATCCCCTATTATTAATCATAATTATTGGTCACTATAAACCCACCATTTTTGGGTGTCCCTATTTCAAGAAACTGCCTCGCCACCCAGGGTGCACAGCGCTTGTCCGGCTCCATCAGCAAGCTGGCAGAAAGAGTCACCGACCTCCAGCAGAAGACACAGGCGAAAAAAAACAACACCAACCAGCCACCAGATAGAAACTGGCATACAGAATAATACGATATTATCGGTATGATTGTTGAATGTCAGTCTTTATGCACATATACATGGTTGTTGAGTTGTTGGCAAGCACAACACACGCTACATTCCGACAGTTTCCCAGCCATTCCATTCGGAGACGAGAATTTGACGACCCGATATCAAACCCTTCGAGGTGACCTGAGAACCATGGAGAACCATAGGACCACTGTGTCATAGCTCACCGAATGCAATCCCTGTTCCAGTAACAGCTTCCGAGATATATTGATATATGGAAATTAGTACTGTATGTGTTTCTTGGATGATTCTTTTTGTTTGAGACTGTTTGTGTGTTGCATCATATGTGTGCAGTGTGTTGCAGCAACGTGCTTGCCATGCAATCGTCTGGCAAAAACAGATGAGATGTCGGGATTTGAAAATAGATCGGACCATCAAACCCGACTCAAACAAGTAGCCTGAAAGTCAGTTTGTATTGTTAATTTTTAGTGACTTGAAGGGATTGAGAAACTCAGAACAGGTCAGTGGGTGAAGAATATTGAAGTAATACCGAAACAATGCTTTCATATATCAAAAACTGCTGAACAAGGGTCAGTAGTGGTTGATCATGTTTTATATCTAGAACTGACGTCTGCCGGACATTGTTGGGGTCTGGAGAAATTAGCCTTTTCCCTCTACCTTAGACCCTTAAAATGTACCAAATCCAATCAACCAGAGTTTCTGGAGGTGGTTTGACATGGCCATGAGAAGAAAACCACAACCAATAAACCGTGATGAAACCATCAAGCCATTTTAAACCAATTATCAATCATTGTTAGCCACGATTTAGCCACTGAACCATTTTTAAGCATCTAACATAAATTGACCAATTTGTTGGTACTTTACAACGTGTGACCCCATCCCGGATGGCTCCATCACGGGACAAGCTCCGTCATCCTTGGAGGCGCAAGCTGGGGTGACACCTGCTTTGAAGAAGGCTCGTGCCGTTCCAAACGGAGGGATTCGATTTCCTATGGAAGAAGCATCGATTACCTGGCACGGGACAAGTAGCAGTCGGGCGTAGGGGAACCAATGATACAATCAAGAAGAAGCATATGATTCATATGATCAATGATGATACCAGTAGTTGTATGGTCAACAAAATTGTGAGGGTGGAATTCATAAACCAACCATGCAACAAATGTGTTGCACTCGTTTGAGAAGGAATTATATAGACGTTGCAGCAATGTTGGGCCTTCATCAAAAAAATCATGTCAAACATCCAGTTTCATGGCCCAGTTTCGTAATGCAAGCTACCATTGTGCCCGGTTGAATCTGCCAAAGTTCTCACAGTATATAGACTGCAAGACCGCAAACTTCATCAACTGGAATAGTGGTGTGCTACAATATATAGTGTCGTTGGGTGTTGAGTACTGGGTGCCAAGCACAAGATGTACAGACCTATGATAGATATGATTGCAAATTATATTATTTATATTCAATCATATGACGTTCACACTTTTGGAGGCCATGAAGTAGCTAAAATGCAGGGTACTTGTGTCATTTAAATCGAACAGACCAATTGACCAAAAAAACGTGGGGCAGAACCCTGGGTGATTCCAACAACTTTGTTGCCATGCAGGAGTTGGAAAGACGGTTTTGGAGTTGTCGCTTGATTTGCAGCAAGGAGTATTTCATGAAGGAGATTCCGTCTCCTCACTCAATCGCCTTTTCATGGGCACCACACCAATTATTGTTGATTCAGGTTGGGACATGCAATTTATGGATGTCGTGGTACTTTCGCTTGGTAAGATAAAGATAATATGAGCATAATGGGTCGATGATGATGGGTTTCCCATGTGTAAGGCTTGCAACGTTTCTTATTTTGTTCTTACTCTACGTGCTTAGCAGATCGTTGCTGTTTGAACCATCCAGAGCAGGGGAAGCCGACTGTTCCAGTCACCTACTATTGAAGTCTAGTGACAGTGTTTTTAATGCTTTTGGCTACCAACTGTTGAGAGACCAGCTGTTGTCGGCTGAAGATGCTGAAGTTGGAATTGGCGGCAGAGCGCGCTCCTGGTTCCCCGTGGTGCTTGGATATCTTTTTTTGTGCGGTCCCCTTGCCTTTGGGAGATTTGGTTTTGAAACAGTCCGCAGTTTGTGAAGTTTTTGACGGTGATCATGAGATAATATTTCTTCTGAACTCAGGATGTATTTTGAATAAATTGGCCAGGCAAGGAAAGGACGGCGTGCTTTGATCATGGATGACCGACACGCCTGTAGGTGTATAGTTCTGAAGGTTTCCATCATCCATCTCCACCTGGTAATCCTGCTATGATTTACGAGCCTCGGAGCAAGGGGTCATCACCAAACATAGGACACCTCTCCACTTAGGTGTTGAGTCGAAGGTGATCACGTTGCTGGAAGGCTCGGATTGGCAAAATGCTGTTGGCGGCTGACAGACTGACCAGGAGAGCAACCACAACAGCGGAGACAGCACAATGATCTGCAATGAGCACAATCACCTCAAAAGTTAACCCCAACATGTCAACAATATGGACCAGAAGAGCAAGCTCAACGACCATAGATACCATAGCAAGCTCAACAAGCACCACAAGCACCACAAGCCAAACCATAGCCACAAGCACCCGGTCAATGTGCCAGGTCGAATGGCCCAAAGGAAGGCTGGGACCGTGGGAGCGAGACTGGCTGGGGGGGGGGGCCCCCTTGG
>VSDK01024302.1:349042-372097 GCA_009767595.1 Symbiodinium kawagutii
CCGATTCGGAAGCCTTGAAAAGGGGTAGCCGGGGTAGAGGTGTTATGGATGATCCTTGACATCATGTAGTATGTCCATGTTTAAGAGGGACATCAACAACACTGGTTGGTGGATGTTGGTGGTTTCAAAGTTTTTTCAAATGTTTTTTTAGTTTTCCCTAGTGATTATAAACAAATGGTTGGTTGACTCATCATAGGCCCGTTGAAACCACCAACCAGAAACTAAGTCCATTTCAAGTTCTTCATGTTGCAAGCCTGGAGCGAGTCTTGATGGTAGGCAAATGCACAAGATGTCATGATAAATTACAGTGGTTCTTTTTTCCTAAGGTTTGCGGCAGGGACAATATCTAATAATGGATATTGGGTTGTCCATACATGCTGTGCCCAACACAACTTGGGTTTACCCCCTTTAAGACAGCGATTTGGTTTGGAGAAGATTGGGCCCCAAATCCACGGACAATCCTGACGGTGAACGTACCAAAATAGTCAACAATCCAAAGGTTTTATTGTTTTTTTTCACCCTGGCCATGTTGGGGTCCATTTACTATTGACACGCATATACTTTCCTTAGCGAATTGATGTCGTGATAATGGCTGTGGACTGCTGTGGACTTGCTCTTTTGGGAGGTTCGGAAGAGATACAAAGTTGTCATGAAACAGCCCATGAGTTTTTGTTTTGATATCAATCAATATCACCATCACACCAACGATCGTGTTTGATATCCTCGTGTCATTGCATATGTATTGATTTGCCGTTTCACCACTATTTGAATCTATTTGATATCACTATACCCATCCTCTACATGCCTTGGTTCCCCGCTGCCCCCTTTCCAGGCCGCGCCGGTGCCAGCTGACGAAGGCACAGCTTCGAAGATGGGTTTGTTCTGGCACCCCGAAATGACCGGTTGGGAACCAGGAGTTTGGATGGCCTTGAGGCTTGGCATGCTTAGTAGCTCAAATGGCCTCGTCCAAAAATGTGTGGTGTGGATCAAGGTCGGTTTCCACATCGGTTCCAGACCCATGATCCAGAGGTATGATCCAGACCTGTTTAGGGTAGCCGATCCAGACCCCACGATCCAGACCAAGATAATTAATAATAAAGAACTGAATCGATGAAAAAAAACAATGCTTGAGCATGTGTTAAACAAATTCTATGGTTGAGCAAGGATGGTGTAGGTAGCACTGCAGCCCTTGATCTTCATTATGTGCAGCTCCGGGAAGTGGTCCTGTCTCGTGGTCTGTGTTAAGCTCATTGGCTAGCAGAGCCGCCCATGCCGGAACAAGGATGGTGTAGGTAGTGCTGCAGCCCTTGAGCCTCATTATGTGCAGCTCCGGGGAAATTGGTCCTGTCTCGTGGTTTGTGTTAAGCTCATTGGCTAGCAGAGCCGCCCGTGCCTGAGCAAGGATGGTGTAGGTAGCACTGCAGCCCTCGAGTCTCACTATGTGCAGCTTTCCCCGGCACAGAATTTTTGTTGGAACTGTCATCAATCCGTTCCAGACCTCGTTCCAGACCGATCCAGACCAGATCCAGACAGGAAGTAGCCACATCCCAGACCTACCCCACAATCATTGCAACCTGTTCGTTCCCAGCAATGTCGCCCAATTGGAATGAAACTCTGGAGGGAACCTCCTGGTGAATCCAGAGAGAAACTCTTAGCCTGGTGGCTTTTTGTTTCCCACCCTGCCCTACCCCCTCTTCTCACATTGTTTCTCCCCGCCATGGGTAAGGAACCCTTATCCGCTGGCAATTCCTTAGTCAGCCTGTGGCTGCCTAAGTGGAAGAAAACACCAGATGGGTGTATGCGAGAATCGCTGGGACGATCCCACATCTGTGAATCAGATCCCTAACCAACGCAAATGGCAGAAAGCGTTCGACGGACTACGCGGGAACATAGAGCTGCTATGAGCTGCTCCCTTTGACTGAATGTGGATGGGAATTTGTAGCCAAAGACATTTGGATAATAATTCATTTTGGAGAGGCTAGAACACGAAAAGGAGCGAACAATTCTCCCTGTGAGCTCAGTCACGCACTTGTATGAAAGTGTTTGTACAAGTGTTTATGTAAAGCTACTTGGCTATGTCCGGAACATGATGCTTACGAAGCCCCACTCGTTCCAGACGTCCGGGTCACCGCGGAACGATCCATACCCGAATTTTCGCACACACCCAAATAATCAGTGGGTTGGGTGCTTCAAAATTGGACCCTTTGGCCCAGAAAATTGCGAAGAACTCTTGCAGAGTGTTTGGACTCAGGGTTGTTTGACAGAGTGTATCCTCCCTAAAATGGAAAGGATGATGATTTTGGCTGCCCCCAGCGCGGGAGAGGGGGATCTTGCAGCTGGTAGCATTTCGTCATCCCAAGAATAGGGATACTCCTAGTAGAAAACAGCACTAACCAGAATAGGGATTTTCCTGGCTATGTCGTGTCGTTTCAACATGTTACATCCGAACTTTTGGGTGGTACACAACTTCAAATCCGCTTGACGTCATCAACGGCAGAAGATGTTCAAACGGTTCTCAGCTCACATGCAGGCAAGGAAACCACCGCTGCCTCTGGGGAAGTTTTCCTTGGCGCCGGGCAGCAACTTGCTGAGGCAAGTTTCCGAGCAGAATACGTTACGCAGGTGGATGGTGCATGATCATTGGTCTTCACATGGTTGTATCAGTTGTATCATGTATCATGATCAGTTTGTCCACTTTTGGATACTTTTGGTATCAGAAGCATTAGTCGCTTGCAGTTTGACCTTAGGATACCTTGGGTTCGTGGGGAAGGTAAGCTTGCAAAAATAGTGATCCTGAGCGTCACCTGGTCAGCCGTAGGGACACTACATGGTCCTAATTTCTGGGAGAAACACATGGCAAAGGTTTGAAATATGTACTTGTATGGTTGTTACCAGCATCATAGTCCACAGATTTTGTGTTAACGCAATCATTGCTACCTTGAACTTGTCAAACTTATTGATTTCTGATGGCTTCGTTCCAGGACGCCTTCAGAAAGGAAGCAAAAGATCAAGGTGGGCTCTGTTTGGCGAATGGTTTGGGCCGTGTTTGGGACTTTTGATCACCCTTATCAAGATCCATAAAATGTTTCAGCTTATTCCTGGCTATGTCGTGTCGTTTCAACATGTTACATCCGAACTTTTGGGTGGTACCCAACTTCAAATCCGCTTGACGTCATCAACGGCAGAAGATTTTCAAACGGCGCTCAGTTGCAGGTGGCGAGTCTGACTCTCTGAAAGCCATGGTGCGGGGCACTTTGTCGGCGGTTTTCAGCGGTGCCGCTACGAAGCTCCTGGAGGACGGTTGTGTGTTTTGTCATGAAATAGATGTGGGGCTGTCAATAGGCTGGTGCTGGTGCCCCCAAACTGTAAACCTCCAAACAAGAGTTCTTACCTTGACCATGAAGTTTCCTGGTACATCATTTTTGGACATTGCCATTTTGTGATATTTTGTGGCTGTGGGATGCCCAAAACTCATTTAATGTCATTGCTTGTGCTGCAAGCAAAAAATCAAGGCACCCAATCCCAGTAAAGTTCAAGGCTTGGCCATGACTGCCCAAGGTTTGCATGAGGTTCACCCTGATGATTGGGATTGCTGTTGGCAAAAGCAAAAGCCAAATAGCAACGAGTTGTGCTTGACCGTTGCACTAAACCCTCGGTACTAGAATGAAAATATTCTTGCTGCACTATCCAGCAAGTAGATTACAGCAGATTACAGTTTGCAAGTAGATTACAGTATATTACAGTATAATTATACAATTGAAAACCAGCACGTACCAATACCAAGGGTGCAGAACATCCAGAGGACTACGCCATTTTTTTCATCACAGAGTTGTGCTGGCAGCCAGGAAAAGAGATTCCAGGATGTGGACAAGGACTGGTTGAGCAGGTACTGGTATCATGGTGCAGGGCACCTTTGACAGGCTGTATAACCTGGGACCTTGCTTGTGAAATCATAGGGAGAAAGGGAAGTAGTTACAACTACAAGGTTCCCAGGATTGGGGTGTTCAAGCCGAAACTTTGATGGCAAGCCAAGATTTGTCTTGAAGGTGCGCCAGATACATCAATCAACAAACATTCAGCAATGGCTATAATAGAGGGTTGCTACCGTCTATTTAGTCAGATGTGTATAATTGTGTACCTGTTTGTATGATATTTATTCATGTGTGTACATAAGTACTGTATTTGTGTAAGGTCTGGAATATATTTCGTTTTTGGAAGTTATGCAATGTATCGAATGTATGCCTGCAGAAGTTTGTGATGCATTCAATGGATTGAATGTGTGCAATGCATGGAAAGTGTGCCATGGAATGTATTGTAAGATAATGCATGATGGTGTAACTTGATATTGTATCTAACGTAGTGTTTATATATTATGATGCGGTGTGGCGTGGTGCCGTGTGATGTTATGTGACGTGCTGTAATGCAATGTAATGTGTTCTACAGTTTCACGGAATGTTATGTATAGAAATATAGTGAAAATAGATGAAAATAGATATTGCGCCCACAGTACGTTACTATAATGTCATGTAAGTGTGGTGATGGAAGTGTAATAAAATACGAGCAATGCAAATGCATAGCATGAGGTAATATTACTGTATGTATGTAGTGTATGCAATGTAATGTCGCGTTATATTTGCCGATAAAGTATCTATTTTTCACAAGCGCTAATTAATAAAAACATTCCTTGACAGAAGGAAATACTTTGTAGCGCCCGCTGGACAATGGGGTCATATGAGCCATTGTTTATTTGCACAAGATTTCCCAAGGAAGGGCCTTTCGCTATTTTGTGCTGCTGATCCATGGTTTGGTGGAAAACTCTACCATTTGAAAGCACTTGCACACACGATCAGCCTTCCTGTGGGACGCTTCCAACTGGCTGAGTAGAATGGTTGGTGCATTCACGATGTATAATTGATTTTGGCCAATAGATGATTGGTAGGAAATGAGTGAGTAGTGGAAATTGGTATTTACACAGTTGCTTCGTATTCTTACTTACGTGTAAGTAAGTATTTGAATGTTGATTGAGTATCCGTTAAACAAATATGTGTACAGAGTAATGTTTAGTTGCTAATAGTAAACTACTCGCAACTTAGCAATGTTTAATGGCTAATCAAACATTGTTCATTTGTAGTTCTTGATTGTCCGTAGAGCCAATAGAGCCACTGTAACACTAATCAGCAACACCAATAGCGATGGTTGAGACCTACTGGATATCAATCAACTGTTGCTTCATGAATCCATGCAATTTCAGTAACCGAAGCGACTTGACAAGCAGATTTTTGTGTGGCGGCAGTATGGTGGTAGCTGGGAGCCAGAAGCAGCCTTGCCGGAACCGGAAGACCGGTTTCACAGCCACCACCTCATGCTGTTTGCAGTGACCGGTGCGGAGAGATTGATCAGGGATACCCCTGTCGAACCTCCATATGCAATCAGGACACCTAGGTCCTAGGTGTCTTACAAACCAATGTTATTGTAGAGAACCCCCCCTCTTCATATTTGTTCATCAGGGGATCACAGCAAGAAGTGTACTGAGAATCAGTTGCCGCATGCCTTCAGGACGGCGATGGGGTGATTAGCCAGGCGGAGATCAGTGCCACACTGTCTGAGATGACGCTTCGTTTGGGTGGCGGTGAGTTGGGGCGGTGGGAAGGAGCCATCACCGTGCCTGTGGTGTTGAGGGTACTAAGTGCCATGTCTTAGGCTGACCATGGCTGACCCATTCCCCAGATTCTTGGCACTGCCTCGGTCGATCTATGGGTCAACGGTGGCCTAAACTAGAAGTTTCCCGTGCGTTCGAGCCATCTTAAGTCCAAGGAGTTACGCTTGTGACACGATGATCATATTTGGGATAAAGGGGTGAGATATTTTCAGAAGCCAACGATATGTACAGTGAAGAGAAATACGAAAGCCTTTCGGGTCAAATTTTTTCGAGCTTATCGACATTTCAACAGGAGTCCTTAAGAAAGATCCAGCTGTATCAAAAAACATCCTCAGATTCAGATACAACCCACTGAATCCATCCGAGCCAAGGAAGATTGATAGCAAGGAGGCCGAAGAAGCCAAACAGCAAATTATGAAGATGGCAGACAAGGATGGCGATGGAGTCATTTCTAAAGAAGAACTGGATCTAGCAAAGGCCAAGGTGTCTTCAGAAGATCCAAAGGCAACACAAAAAGAGGCACCAGCGGCAAAGGCAGACGCATCGCAAGAGACGAAAGCTGAAGTTGAGGCTTCTCATCACCAAATAGTTCGGGGCACCCTTGCCAGTATTCTCTCTGGTGCGGCCAAACGCTTTGTCGAAACGAAGAATTTTGAGGAGGTTGACAAGGATGGAGATGGAGTGATTACACAACAAGAGATCGCAGCTTCACTTTCTGACATGCAAGTTGATAGCAAGGAGGCCGAAGAAGCCAAACAGCAAATTATGAAGATGGCAGACAAGGATGGCGATGGAGTCATTTCTAAAGAAGAACTGGATCAAGCAAAGGCCAAGGTGTCTTCAGAAGATCCAAATGCAACACAAAAAGAGGCATCAGCGGCGAAGGCAGACTCATCGCAAGAGACGAAAGCTGAAGTTGAGGCTTCTCATCACCAAATAGTTCGGGGCACCCTTGCCAGTATTCTCTCTGGTGCGGCCAAACGCTTTGTCGAAACGAAGAATTTTGAGGAGGTTGACAAGGATGGAGATGGAGTGATTACACAACAAGAGATCGCAGCTTCACTTTCTGACATGCAAGTTGATAGCAAGGAGGCAGAAGAAGCCAAACAGCAAATTATGAAGATGGCAGACAAGGATGGCGATGGAGTCATTTCCAAAGAAGAACTGGATCAAGCAAAGGCCAAGGTGTCTTCAGAAGATCCAAATGCAACACAAAAAGAGGCATCAGCGGCGAAGGCAGATGCATCGCAAGAGACGAAAGCTGAAGTTGAGGCTTCTCATCACCAAATAGTTCGGGGCACCCTTGCCAGTATTCTCTCTGGTGCGGCCAAACGCTTTGTCGAAACGAAGAATTTTGAGGAGGTTGACAAGGATGGAGATGGAGTGATTACACAACAAGAGATCGCAGCTTCACTTTCTGACATGCAAGTTGATAGCAAGGAGGCCGAAGAAGCCAAACAGCAAATTATGAAGATGGCAGACAAGGATGGCGATGGAGTCATTTCTAAAGAAGAACTGGATCAAGCAAAGGCCAAGGTGTCTTCAGAAGCGGACGCATCGCAAGAGACAAAGGCTGAAGTTGAGGCTTCTCATTACCAAATAGTTCGGGGCACCCTTGCCAGTATTCTCTCTGGTGCGGCGAAACGCTTTGTCGAAACGAAGAGTTTTGAGGAGGTTGACAAGGATGGAGATGGAGTGATTACACAACAAGAGATCGCAGCTTCACTTTCTGATATGCAAGTTGATAGCAAGGAGGCCGAAGAAGCCAAACAGCAGAATCTTGCTCTCATTTAAGGTTGTTGTTTGATGTTTTTTGATCCTATCGGATCTTTCTTTTTTCTTACTGCTTTTTTACAGTGATGGTGTTAAAGTCCTGCTGAGGTTGTTTTTGTGGGGGAAAACACAATAGCAAATTGAGCACATCAGATTGCAGCATAGCTATACTATACGTGATTGAATTTTACGCATGTTCTATTTTCCCTCATACTTGGGCTGGTTGGCTGATTGACATTTTTTTCAGCAGGGTTGAAACCGCCAACCAATCTACATGGCAAATTGCGTAGGGAAATATGACTTTAGATGTACACAGTCCACCATTTCATTTGCACACCAGCCGCAACCATTTTGGTGTAGTGATTTTTTTGGTGGGCAATCAAGCCAGACATGATGTATATATTATATATACATAATCTAAGGTCACTGAAATCATTTCAAGCCAGGCTTCAGGATGCCTAAATGAGCCGAGGTACCATTGATATCCATCGACGTTGGTTCTCTGAAGGGTTGAAGTAGATTTGTGTGAAGGAAAAAATTTGCCCATGAATCACTATGAGCCATAAAAGCTTGGGCGCTATAGTTACCCCATAGTTTCAACTTGAAGCAGGCTGAAGCTTCGGCATGCACTGCTTCGGGTTTGATTTGCACCGTTCCAGACAATTCATAGTCTATTCCCTTCAACCATCAGCGAAATGGAACTGCCCTGATTTCAGAAATTTGGAGGATGCTTCAAATGTACCGTAACACTTGATATTCAAGACTAACATGAATTTCAAAGCTATGAAGATTTCCAGTTATACACGCAAGAAGGTTGGATGCCACGGTCAGAATTGCTGTTTGAGCGCTGTCTCAGATATCGTGTGTTGTTCCATGATGCAGTGAAAGAGCAGAATGTCATACAGACTCAAAGAAGTTTTGCGAGAGGACTTACTCGCAGGACTTACTCGCAGGACTTACTAGCCGAAGGCTTAAAGTGAGAAGGTTGGAATTGCTCGTAATGTGAATTACAAGTTGAATCCAGTTAATATCATTAGATTCTTGCTATTCTTGTGACTCTATTCGCTACTTCACTTCACCAGGTTGCTGAGCAAAGAGTGGTTCACCCGCCCAGCTTTACCAATGGTTCGGTCACAACCAGGAGCTTCAGCGGTCACTGGTGGGATCTCGGTGGTTGCTCAATGTTTCCCAGAAATGGTTGATAAAATGTTGATAAGAACATCTACAGGCAACCTCCTATTAGTTGATGGTTGGAACAAGGGTTTCATGTAGATTTTTCCATCAACCAACCCAGTGAATGCTGGATTCAGGCAAGTGCATTTTCCAAACTAAGGATCATTTCCATGGCAGACAAGGATGGAGATGGCGTCATCTCCAAGAAAGAGTTGGATGAGGCAAAGGCCAAAGTAGAGGGCGGCTGATTTAGACGCTGAAAACTTCGGAAACGTTTTCGCTGAGGCGGCCTAACAGTACCTGCATACAATTTCCAAAGAGAGTTGCACAATCCTACAGATCCTGCAAGTTAGATGACCATATTGGGTCAGGAATCCAAGGGTTGACTTGCGATTCGGCAGGTTTAGATCCACTGCCGCCTGCCGCTATGTGCTACAAGATCTACAAGTATCCCTTGCCATATTACAATGCTCATGAACAGATGCTGATTGAGCATGGTAATTACAACACTTTCTTCTTGGTTTCCAGGAAACCATACTACTTTCTCGAGTGTTTTTGCCAATTGAACATTTTCGTTGGGATGTCAAGGTTTTGATTTACTTTCGTCCATTCCTATTTGCGGCTGGCCAAAGCTGTTCCGAAACCCGTTAATGACTCCATGCGCATGCCCCGAATGGGGCATACTGCGCAAGTTTTTGCAGATCTCGCGGTGATGACAGTTCTATAACAGCCCGAAATGGATCACGATAGATGGCGGTTGAGTGAAAAGCGATAACTGCTTAGTAAGTACCGGTAGCAATCCATATTTAGTCTTATTGAATTGATGGTCAATTAGTGCCTTCTCACCGCAAGGTGATGGTTGACTGTCAATCGTTGTGTTGATCATGATGGTATTGGTTAATCAACCGGGGTCAGATGATGGGTGACAAACAATCACTTATAGCAAGTACCGGTGAATAGTGAACCCTGATTATGAGTAATCGATGGTTGCTTCCTATCATTATTTATCAAGTCACCATCAATTCCATGAAGCATTTACTACTGCGTTTACTACCAATCATTCCTGTTTGTGATAATGACCCAAATATGATCTCCCAATAAGGGAGACCCAATGTTATGAGCCATTATTGTTCTCGGCTTTTGGGATACCTTTTCTCACTGGGTCCGCTGGCAGCAGACACTGCAGTTGCCACAGGCTCTACATCAGGAGCCAAAGGTCAGGTTTCCAGACAATCTGTCCTTTAATGAGGGTAGATACAAAAAAGTATTCCCAACAATTTCTAAGTAGGGCCGCGGGGAGTACTTCTAAGTACGGCTGTTTGAATAAGTGTACTGGCTGAATTGTTTCTAAGTAGGGCCGTGGGGAGAATAGGAGTAGCTGGTGTAGCAAGGTTCGGACGGTAGCCCCTCCCCTTAACATGGACCACTCCGGCTCCATTCAATTCATTTTCTTACGCCGGCGGTTTCAATATCAGTGATATGATATGCAAGAAGATGATATGAGCAGAGAGCAATGATTTCCAGTATGCTTTTAAGGCAACTTTCCACATCCGCATCAGTGAAAGGTCATGTCAGTCCACTCAGTCGACTTAGCCATGCCTGTCCACGCGCGTCGTTTGCATTTGCCGCTAGCCCAGCACTGCTCCTCGCTTGAAGCGAGCCATTGAATCTCCTGTTTCCAAGTGGGACGAACTTCGTGTGCAGGTTTAACAAATGGCTGACCAATCAATACACGAAAAAACAGATACAAAAGGATATGAAATCTAGAACATGTGCGAAAATGATACATATAAAAAGGTGTAAATCCTAAAAGAGAGGATAATCAACTAGTGATAGTGCGGCAACCAACCGACCAATCACATACCCTGAGTCCACCTCAGAATTAGTGATGCTACAAGTACCGTAACCATCATGCGCCAACAACCAATCACCTAAGGTGAATGACGAAGATGAAGATGATGAGAATCAATGAAACTGGCTCTTTGTAGAATTGATCCATCAGCGGTTTTGTCACAATCAGGCATTACTGAACTCAAGGTTTCCTGATTTTGCAATTGTTGCAAGATTCAGAGGGACCCAATGGATTCACAGCTCAAAGGACCTGGTGAAATGGTCATGCCCGCTTTTTGGAAACACCAAAGCTCTGGGTCACTCTGAAGCTTTCATGTGCACAGCTGACAAGCCAACGAACTGTTAGCGTAGCGATGCTGAAAGAACGTGGGACGAGTCATTGAATATCCTTGTTTGGTGAACACTGATGTTTATGTTGGAGTTGCCTGCATGTTGGGATAAGCAATAAGAACCTCAGCCTAAATGTTTTTTTGTGGATGCCAGGACCCTATTTTCCGGTCATTTGTGAACCTATTGCTGAACGGACATGGCAGGGTTTGGCAAGCAAATGTTCAAAAATGCTCTATTAAGCAGTGAAAAGCTTGGTTAGAACTGGGATGTTAAGCGTTAAGCTACTGGTGATGGCCCATCCCATCTTCCACCAACCCAATGACAGCAGGCGGTTTTTGACCCTGATCTAGCTTAGATTTTCACAGCAACATAGGGCTGAGTCCGTAGACAGTGACAGTCCGCTGCACTTCCTCATTGCCCCTCAAAGATTGCGGTGAATCAATCTGAACTTCGATGATTTTCCTACTTCCACCGAAGTGATTATGATGTTTTTCCTACTGGTCATAAGAAACATTAAAGACAGGCCATAACAGCCATGACCTTCTCTCAAAGAACAGAACTCGGGCCCAGATGGGACTGATCCGCATCGACCCCCCGGGACTCACAAAGAAGTGGAGAAAATTGTCTCCGTGATTTTTCAGCAGAGGTTGCCAAGACCTATCCCGGAAAGAAAGACTTCAAGTCTAGTTCATCTATGAGTTCATCTATGAGTTCATCTATGAGTTCATCTATGAGTTCATCTATGAGTTCATCTATGAGTTCATCTAGTTGGCATGTTGGATTCAAAGCACAGCAGAATAGTTGGATGTCCTGTGCCATTCAAAGCTTCAAGGTGACCAACCGATTTGGTCGTTGATCCATGGGCCTCCATGGCTTCGTATCGGAAAAGGTGCGTCGACATCTTACTGCCTGGCTACTGATGCAGCTGGCGTTTTGCAAGTCACGAATTCATGAAAGTTGCGATTGTCCATGGCAATTGCAGCTGGTGTTCCGGTAAATCAAGCGCTTGTCGATGGCACACCAACTCTATCGGGGATCCATCGCTGTCAGCAATTCTTGGGGGAAATGCCCTGGCGAACTCCGCTGCACTGTGGCTCACAGCGTTGCTTAGAAGCAGTCTCGGATAGGGATCACCACTTCCAGTATCTGCCACTCAGATCTTCCTCAACCTCTGCATACCTTGAATTGCTGCACCTTGGGCTGCAACCTGAACACCGTGAACATGGTCATTCTTGCAGTTTGGATGAAACTCTTGAAGGCTGTGAATCATATTTTAATTGCAGAATCATCTTTGTATCACAGGATATCCCTTTACAATCCGATACCTGTGGCTCAGACATGCTCAGACTTAGCAAATCCTTTGGGTTGGTTCCCCCTCCCACGATTAGCTACAATGTGTTACCCCAGCGGTGCAAGGTTCTTAAAGAGCCGTTCAGCATCATTGAGTTATGTATATGTGTCAGAACGAATACGTGGTGGTTTGCAGCTTCCTCCAAGGCTCCAACATCGATGTTGTGATGGTTTGGTAATCATGCAAACTAATTATTGAGTCATTGAGTATTCAGTTCTTGAGGTGGGAATGACTGACCCATACAGGCTCGCACCCCTGCAGTTGTTATGCAGTGCTTTTGCAGCATATGTTCCCAATGGGTGCCCAATAGTTTATCGCTTCATGGTACTGGTAGTGTTCACCACACATGTAGCATGTTCGTTCTCAGGCAGTTGAGTTTCTTCCAAGATATGATAGTACGGCTCACACGACGAGAGATTTTTGGCCATGCCTCAAATAACTGGCGAAGGTGCAAACCACGACTTCGCGAGAATGATGGATCCCCAAGTGTTTCCCTGTAGGAACCATATATCCAATGGTACAGACATGGGTCCACGGTGCCGGTCACGCCTGGCGACCTCGCAGCACGAGGAAGTGGAAGGAAGTGGATGAGATCCCAAGGCTCCGGGATGGCTTACCTTTTTGGCATCAGCTGGGCTGGGAGCTCAGTTGCCACTTTCGGAAGCTGCTGTTGTCCTCCTCGCAATTGTTCGTTGTTATCGTTACAGCTACTGAATCCTTTTGTTTTTGTTTTTCAATTTTGTTTTTATTTTTTTTGTTGTTGTTGTTGGTTTTTGTTGTTGTTGGTAGTTGAGGTTCTTCCATGTTCTTGCATGTTCTTCCTTCGAGCACTTGGGGCTCTAACTGCATCAGTGCTTGTCAGTCGATCTTGTGGTGTCACGTGGTGCTGTTGAAGCGATTGCTACCACCGGTTTCGGCCCTAAGGTTTCTGCCTGCTCCGCTGTATGGCTTCTCCAAGCGATCTGGAGACCTGCCTCAACAGCTCGTTGTGAGATGCCTTCTACTGTGCATGTGATTAACTATGGACATCTGTGGACGAATTTTGAATGAATTTCAACATGTGTGCATTTAAGAACAGATTTTGGCACGGAAAAAAGATGGCAAACAAAAAACATGCGTTGAATGGACCACAAAATACAGCAAGGGAGTGAACCAAGCATGCTCCTGTCGCCAAGGAGATATCAGCAGCACCTTGAAGATCGGGAATTTGTGACTTGACTGGGACAGCGAAGCAAGGTTGGTTCTTTTGGTTCAGTGTCACTGATATTCTGAAGG
Organism: Symbiodinium kawagutii; assembly: GCA_009767595.1. Taxonomy (NCBI): domain Eukaryota; class Dinophyceae; order Suessiales; family Symbiodiniaceae; genus Symbiodinium; species Symbiodinium kawagutii. The sequence continues at coordinate 362,455 of VSDK01024302.1, forward strand.
ACTATGTTTTTTGAAATGCATATCTTAGATGTGTATGGCGATGCGGGCGGAATTCAGAGTGAAACAAATGAGAGGACAATTTGTGAGAATGCAGAGGTGCTTGCAGCTCAGGAAATTGAGACCGCATTGTTTATGTTCCTAGTGGCAAAGGCGTGGATCGATCCAGACTTCGCCTTGATTTCGCCTTGAGTTTGGGACTCGAATTATTCTTCAGATCGACCTGGCGTTTGAATGTGTCAAAAGTATTGAAGCTGTTTGTGATCTTTCAAAATGACAAGAAGAAGGAGATAGGTTTGGTGGTGTATGGCATCCACAAGAAAATACCATGTCAAATGTCAATGTTTGAAGTTCATAGGAATTCCGCACAGTTTGGTGAATTCAGCTCAATCAAAGGTTGACGTCAATGAGCTGCACAATTTGCTGCATGAATGGAACCTGCTACCAGTAGAAGCCTGAACCAGAATCTGATGTTGATTTCTGATGATTAGTGATTCTTATTATTTCTTGATGATTCCGGTGCTTCCTGATTTCATGTTTGTTACAGTACTCGTACCACTGATGATGATATTTGTGATGATGGTTGCTGATTGCTATGATTATGTGACATTTAGCCAGCCAGAAACTGGAATACAGAAAATATGTATTTTTGCGTTTGTTTTGCGTTTTTTTGCGTATTTTTGCATCTTTGTGATTTGTGTGTTTTTTGCGTTTGTTTGTTTTTTTTTTCTTTTTTTGCTTGCTTTTTTTTGCGTTTGATCCTGCCCAAAAACACATCTACTCCGGAATGCAAAAATGGAATGCAAAAAAATGCATCTGGAATGCCAAAATAGTTCAAAGAATCAACCCCTGTTTGTGGCTCTGCATGTCACATGACGCTATGATCATGATGTGCTGTGATGATGAAGAGGAGAAGGATGAGGTATGATTTCATGATCTATAACAAGTGCTGCGGCAGTGAAGGCATTGGGCATGCGCGTGTGATGATGTGCCTAATTTCGGGCTACTGCAGGCAACATCTACAGACCCGGCATCCAAATGGAAAAGGATTCGCCCTCAAAGCGTCATCCTGAATCGCGTGGTAGACCAGTTTGTTTGCAAGTTTTGTCTCCCCAACATCAACTTGCGAAAGTGTGGATTTGATAAAACTTTGCCCGTCATGAGGTTGACAACATCGCCACCCAATCGTCCAAAATGTTGAAAGGTTGAGTTTTGGACTCTTGGTATCTCTTCGTGCCACCTTTGCAGGCCGTATTTCTAGGGATCCATTGTGTTATGGTGAGAGCGGACTGGTCCGCCTGGGGCTGGGCATATTACGTCGCTCGGCAACCGTGGATCCTGGGATGCGGAAGGATACACGTGGGAATGAGCCATGGCATAACTAGATTAATTGAGAGTCAGTGAACATCATATCACCGTGTATCGACGTATGATCCTTATGATTATCCAGTTAATTTATGCATGTATGTAGTAATGCCTGCTGTAGATATGTGATGTGATGGGAATACTGTATGATGTATGTAAGCATGCATGCATGTATGTGTGGACGGATGGACGGGCGGACGGACGGACGGATGCATGGATGCATGGATGCATGGATGTGTGTAACCGTCTCTGGGAGTAGACGGTACAGGGTATTGACTCCCTGCTCTCGGTGACAAGTCATGCTCTTTTGCAGTCGATTCTTCCCTTATATGGTTTGGGAGGTGATTGCTGCCCAATGATGCATACTACCTTGGTTCATACCTTTTCCCTACTGTGAACAGGTTGTTGTATGGACTCATACTGCCCGTTTTCGGACCCATACCCTGCTACTCTTTTGTTTTCAAACTTTGGACTCGGCTCACAAACTGTTCACACAGAAAACCACCATGCATCGCACTTTGCTGACCACTTGCACTGAGTATGCCTTCTTTATCCTCTATTTTGATATTTGCCAGGCGGGGGAATCTGCCGGGGATGGGCTAGCAGGGACAGCTTGGTGTATACCTGGAGTCACCCTGCCTGCAAAAGGCTAATCAATTTCTTGTGCTATTTTGACAGGAATGACTTTGCGGTTTCTGAAAATGGGGGTACCCCCTAATCATCCACGAGATGTGGTTTTTGGTAGTAAACCAACCATTCTTGGAGGTTCTTTATTTTGAGAAACCACCACTTGGATTGTGACGAATGAAAAAGTCAAGCAATTTCTCCATCTCGATACCCTATCTCCCTGAATGCTACCATGGCATGGCATCAGAGGCAGAGCGACATTCAAGGTGTCTCAATCCTTCCAAATTATATGTTCCAGTATGTCATGTTACAAATGTTCCAGTATGAAATATGATATATGTATTGTATGTATGTATGTATTTATAAATATATACACAAACATATACACTTATATACATATGTTGGTGGCTCTTTCCATTTGAGTGGACGCACTTCAGAGTCACGCTTGCGCATCAATTTTGGGTGTTATCCATTCATTGTTCTGGCCGTGTAGGCCCCCCCTACTTACCGTACCAGCGATCTTCTTACTATCATGTCAGAGAAACACATACGGGAATGGCTGTACAATTTAGAGATGTAGACAAACATTGAGGTAGACGGATACACAGACATGCATATATAATGAATATATAATGCATATTTTGGTAGAAAGTCTCTAGATATTAATCTGTTTGCTTTTGTGCATTAATGCATGCACCAAATACACATCATACTATTTTGAGGCTGTTTTGAGTCCTTCATCCCACGTTTTCTCAGTGTGCCTCAAAATCCTGCTGTCACAAGTGAGGAATGTCAAAGAAGATTTGTTGGCCAGCCGTGGAAACAGCAAGAACACCATCGCTAATAGCTATAGTGATCTAACAATCATAATAGTCATATGACCTGCGGCTTCATAACTTTGTCAACAGGAATGGCATTGATACTATTTCAGGAACGTCCATGTGAACCAAAGGAACGTGGTGGCCAGTTCAATCAGCAGTCCGCATGTAGCCAGAGGATCTAACCCATGTCAGCCGTGTCATTTTGTTAAGTGCTTATTGTATCATTTTATTGGGGGATTGTTAAGGCCAATCATCATACCCCTCACAGTAGGAAGCCAGACATAGCTGGTCTCCTCGCAGCTTGCGGCGTCAGGTCATTCTTGGCGCAGTTCTCTGGAGAATACTCCGCAAGCAGCGCAGCAAGCTCACTGTACCTGGGCTCCCAGAGAGTCAGGCAGCTATTTGGCAGTGGGTCAAAATTAACCAACCAACTAATGGAGGATTTACCAACAAAAATAAGAAAAAACAATGGTTAGTGATAAGAGAACCAGGGGTACGGGGTTTTGACCCACTGCCATTTGTTGAATGGGCTTTCGAAAACCCAAAGGATTTTGGGTAGGCTGCATAGGGCATAGAGTAGCACTTTGGGTAGGCTGCATGGGATTTCTAATTGAAACCAAAATTGATTTAAGGATAGGCTGCATAGGGCTTCACATTCGATGCTCAAAGCTCAATAATTCTGTTTTAAGCGTAAACGAAATTGCCACCACGGGATCAAGCTGGATCAACTGTGCACCTGACAAGAGGTGTGGAACGAAAACCTCCTGTGGCGATATCCACTGAAGATACGTTACTAAGCCGAAGTGTCCAACATAAATCCCTAGAGCCGAGTGCTGGTTCCACGGTCCCCAGGGTGCTGTCCCGCGACTTGGCACCACGTCAACGGGGAGCATCAGTCAACTGGTCCACCTGGCGCTAAGCCAAACAGAGATACGGCAGCTCACCATGTCATTCTATTCAGCGGCCGGTCTAGGGGTGATCTTTCACTACAATGCTCTCCAGTTTGGTATGAGCCATTTTTCCTAGTCACTAAGCTAGCATCAGCTAGCTGAAGTTGCGCTCCCATCAGCAAGTAATCAGATGTAAATAGCATGAGAAGGACCTCCAAGAGAATTGTGCACGATTCACCCCTTGGATCCACCAACCCTAATGTTGTTCCAAATGTCACTTGCCATGCTAGCTTTCGTCACCTACCCTGGCCTCAAGTCTTAAGTTCCACAACGTTGCATCATCTCCACGTGTGATGGGTGAGTTTCCAAATTATATATTGGACGGATGGCGGTACATGTACTTGGTAGGGCCCCAAAGAATCACTTCCACAACAATCATTCTAGTTTTGTTGGGGCAACAGTGTTGCGGGTAAGCTTCGGGTCAGTCATGTTTAAATCACCCCAGAGCTGGGGAAGCCCAGATTTTACTGGGTCCCACTTTTTGGATCTTTTTGGAGTCGGTACACCAACCACCACTACCCCCAAGCAGTGCTAGGGCTTCAGCTGAGGCAAAAAAGCACCAGGAGCGGAAACATCTCCGCAAGGAGTCTTTTGGACAGAGCGGGAGATCCCGTGATGACAATTACATGAGTGGAAGGAGGAAACCCAAATGGACCGGATTTCTATGGATGTCCCCGTATTGCTTCTCTTGGATCAATAAATCCGAAGTTTCTCGGACAATTGAAGGGAGTCCGAACAAGTCTTTTCATTTGCTTGAGTCTTTGATGATCTTTGATGCCTGTGCATGTTTTTTCTTGGTGAGTGCGTGTCCGTGCGGTCAATTCGCATTCACGATGGAAGTTTGCCAAGACTTTACGGGAGGCGTGCAATGCATGGTTTTCTTTTACCCTTTGGTAAACTAACATAGCAACGGAAAATCCACTATTTTGTTGGGTAAACTCAGGGAAATCATCCATTTATGGAGGATTTTCTATTGCCATGTTAGTTTACCAGGGGGTATATGTCCTGCATTTGTGCCTTGGGACCTCTGCAGGACATACTCTCACATGGGTAGGGAACAATATTAACCAACAATATTTAATATTAAGCAACAATGATAGGGAAAACAATTGTTAATGATGGGAGCCAGGGGTACGAGGTTTTGACCCATAGCCACATGTTTCCATGATGAAAAGAGAAATGCAATGCTCTCTGTCTAAAAGGGACAGGTTCTGTGCATCCTAAATGCAATCCAATTCGAGGACGCCAAATGATTTCCTTAGTGGGTCCTGGGGTCCACCAACAAACAACCTCAACAACAACAACATCATCAACAACAAAAACAACAACAACATCAACAACAACTACTACTTCTACTACTACTACTACTATTATTACTGCTACTACTACTATTACTACTACTACTACTACTACTACTACTACTACTACTACTACTACTACTACTACTACTACTACTACTACTACTACTACTACTACTACTAGGCCACAAGTATTAAGCAAGTTTTGATGCACAGTATCTGCTTTGAAGTAGGGCTAATGTTGACCTATGATTAATAAAGTGACCCTGAATAAAGCTAACCGATCCCCTGAACAAAATTATAAACTGACCCTAAATAAAGCTAACTGTTTTTCATTGGGGATGTTTTTGCTGATTCTACGTCATTGATTTTGGGACTTTGGATCCTAAATTTGGGGCTCTGAAGCCCAAAGCTGATGATGCCGACCATTAATAAAGATAGCCATGCTGGATATCATTGAGTTTCATTGAAAGATTGCTACCAAACCAATAGTCAATCAATTTGATTACTGAATCCCAAAACTGCTCTATCAAATCCCTTTTTAAATCCCCTTTTTTAGAAACTATCGAAAATCAAGCAAAATTCAACCTTCAAAGGGTACCCCCCATGAAGTGCCTTAGCACTAATTAGAGGCTGACCCTAAATAAAGCTAGCCCCTTGCCCTCCCCATAGAAAATTTTGCATTTCTGGTGAATGCTTCTACCAACTAGTTGCCTTTACTAATTACTATAAGCTCACATGTGCTCATTGGATTTCCCCTTAATAAATCTTGACTTCTAATAAAGCTAACCATGCTGGATATCATTGAGCTTCTTTGAAAGATTGCTACCAAACCAATCGTCAATTTGATTACTGAATCCCAAAACCGCTCTATCAAATCCCTTTTTAAATCCCCTTTTTTAGAAACTATCGAAAATCAAGCAAAAATCAACCTTCAAAGGGTACCCCCCATGAAGTGCCTTAGCACTAATTAGAGGCTGACCCTAAATAAAGCTAGCTCCTTGCCCTCCCCATAAAAAAAAATTGCATTTCTGGTGAATGCTTCTACCAACTAGTTGCCTTTACTAACTACTATAAGCTCGCATGTGCTCATTTGATTTCCCCTTAATAGATCTTGACCTCTAATATAGCTAACCATGCTGGATATCATTGAGCTTCTCCTGATGGCTGTTCCTGATGGCTGTTCCTGATTGGGGCTGGCACCTAGCCCCTGCCCCTCCCCATAAAAAAAAATTGCATTTCTGGTGAATGCTTCTACCAACTAGTTGCCTTTACTAACTACTATAAGCTCGCATGTGCTCATTTGATTTCCCCTTAATAGATCTTGACCTCTAATATAGCTAACCATGCTGGATATCATTGAGCTTCTCCTGATGGCTGTTCCTGATGGCTGTTCCTGATTGGGGCTGGCATCTAAATGTGCTGTATTGATTTGCTGGATTCCTGGGTTTCTTATCAACCCCTGTTATCAACTCTTCTTTTCTTCTTATCAACCTGCCTTATCCATTCTTCAGAAACAATTGGATTTCCTAGATTCTGCATTTTAGTAAAGGTTTTAAATTGTGCAATTTAAAAGTCTTTATTAAAAACAAGTTGCATGTTCAATTCAGGATTATTTGAGGGCAAAGAGGGGGGGGAGGGGGGTACGAGGGAATAATAGGGTCTATGTGATTATGTGACTTTGGTCCTATCTTCACTCCCTTTGATTTTTAAACTCTTTACAACCACAACCAACAGCAACAACAACAACAACAAGAACAACAGCAGTGACTAACTCCACACTGATCCCATGGCTGGGCGCTTGAGCACTTGGACGTCGCCCAGGTATTGGAACAGCTTGCCCCGGATGACTTGGAGCGAATCCTCTTCGTTGACAACCGCTGGGGCTTCCAGGAAGCGCACGAAGTTCACTCATGGGTTCACAGTTGATCCATAGGCTGATCAGGGGTTGATAATGGGTTGGTTGAGTTTGGGGTGACAGTGGTTGTTATCTATGTTTGATCATGGCTTGATCATAGTTTCCACGGTGTCTTGTTATCATCCAGTAGCTTCCTGAGCGAGTTGATGGAGGCATGCGAGGATGGGCCAGGCGTTTCTTGGTCAATTCCCTCACGCTGGTCTCCCTATCATTGTGAAACGACGTCCGCAGGACTCTGCCAGAGGAGGCTCCAGTGCCAGACGAGTCAGCAACGACCATTGAAAAAGAGCTTCTCGATGGGAATTCAGCATCAACCGCCGTGGTTTGTCACTGGACCGGAACCAAGTCATGGTAGATCCAGCTGTCAGTAAACCAGCCATATTTTCTGCGGGGGGGGGGGTATATCACAAGCTATCTATGGAGCTGACATCATACTAGTCTTGGGGGGTATTGACACTGCGAGATGAGAGGATTGCTGCCTCAGTGTTAGTTGCTCAGTACGGGTTACCTCAGTAGATTAAGGCAGAGATGGTTTACTAGTGTTGATGAAACACTCAGGACTTTCACTATGCAAAATAATTTTGACAGATCAGGATTGATTGCATATAGAAGAGCATATGTTTGAATATGTGTATCTTGATTTGCCCCCAAGTGACATTTCTCAAACTGGGAAAATGATCAGTCTCGAGCGTATCCTCATTTGTGGAAAGAGTGATGTAGTTGAACGCACTGTGGTTTCATGCTGCATGATTCATTCTTATGGATCCCTCGGTAGTGCTTCATATTACTATCATATGTTGTCTATATAATTAGATGTAGAGACGCATTTCCAATCTCACTAAACCACCCATATCAGGCGGTAAATCATCACCTATTCCAACTCTTGAACTTGCGGGTAGGTTTGTTCTCATGGACTCCACGAAACTTGCCAAGCGAACCGAGCAACATCAGTGGCGCCATGGTTTCCCTTCCCCCATGGTCCGGTGGAACCTCCCAAGGCACGCATGCATTTTTTGTCTCGCTGACTTCACGTCGACGGATGAGGCCCAGGAAGTTGCTGCCACAAGCAACTGGATACTATGGTTGCGCCTGATGAATCATAGGCATGCATGATCCCAGAAGAATGGCAGCACAATCAACTAGCAATTCGAAGGGTAAACACCTTTCATGAAAGAATCAACTCTTCTGAATAATCGACTTTCAATGGCAAGAATCAACTAAAACACCTTGATCAACTTTCAATTAATGGCAATAATCTACCAATATCAACTAGAACACCTTTCATTTGAATCTTGCTCAACCGTTGATGGCTGTTGACCGTTGAACAACGCTGGCAAAGGCTTGACCCAGGTCGGCCAGGTCGGTGACCGACAGGGCTGTCGTTCCCCAGTTGTCGGTGCCGAAATCCTGGACTCGCCATGTCCCCTCAGAAATGATTGTTCTGTCAAGCCAGAGAAGATGTTGATGAATGATGGATGAATGATTGATGAATGATTGATGAGTTGATGATAGTTGATGGCTGATGATGATTGACGTTGTTGAAGTAGCTGTGATCACATCGCAGGTGGTGAAATTGGACTGCGGCCACGTCTTTCACGTGCCTGGGCGTTGCGCTTGTTGACCCTGCATGAGGAGCATAATGAGACCCCTCCAAATCTTGCAGGCGCATCATTGCGCGTCTACCGCATACCAGAACACTGGTGGCTGTGGTCACCGGCCTGTCTCGAGTTGTTTGGTGCTCATAGCCTGCAAGTCATGTTCACCCTCATAATGATGATCAGCACCATAAACATCATCACCTTCCTCCATGACCATCATCGCTGTCATCGTCATCATCACTGCAATCATTGCAATCAGGTAGCCATCGCCATTGTCATCATCGCCATCACCGCCATGATGGTACCCATCTCCATGGTAGCGCCAACCTCTTACGCTATCTCGTGATGCTGGTTGTGCGGCATGCTGTCATGCCTAGCAGCTTGCGCCCCACCACCCCCAGTGATTTGATGCACAGCACAGCAGTTGTGGTCACTCTGACCATTCTGACCTTTGAGCATTTAGTCGTACATCGACTATCATTATGTAGTGACGGCATGCATTGGTCTATAGCTATACTATTATAGTAATTACTCAGAACGGCCAACACTGATTGACAATATTCAAGTGATCATCAGTCATGGCTGGTGGTTGCTAGAGGATAGCACTGATTACATGGCCATAAGAACTGATGCTTTGAAGTTGCTAGTGATATTAGTCACTAAAGGGTAGAACTCAACCCACCAAAATGCTGTCAGAAGAGAAGCTAGGGCATCCAATCTCAGCCATGGCAGCCTCTCAGGAGTCTTGTATTTCCAACTGGATCTTAGATGAGAAGCGTGAGCCCTGTCCATTTCGCTGCTCGTGTTTTCCTGCCGAGATCGTCACCTGGAAGCATTATTAAGGTGCTGCTTGGGTTCACCCATTCACCCACTCCAAAAATGCTGCAAATTTGGTGGTTTTCAAGGGAGATGTGTATATGTGTATACAAATATGTTTTGCCATTTTTCTTGCCTGTCTTCGCCCATGATTCTCAACGCGACTCGCTACTAAATTCCTATGGTTGGAATGGTTGGAAGGTACAATCGGACTTGTGTCATCCTCAGAGTTCAGCAGGGAGCTGGACTCGGA
>VSDK01024302.1:376303-404200 GCA_009767595.1 Symbiodinium kawagutii
TTTTTAAAATATAAAATATTGTTTTTAAATATAATATTTATTTATTTATATTTTTAATTTATAAAAAAATATATAATTTATTATTATTTATATTTATATTTTTTTTTATTTTTCTTAGAATTTTTATTTATTATTTTAATTATTGTTATTATATTAATATTTAATTTTATTTTTTTTTTATTTTACCTTTATTTTTTTAATTTTATTTATATATTTTTTTATTATTATTTTTTATTTTTTATTTAATTTTTTATTTACATTTTTTTAATTTTTTTATAATTTTAAATTTAAATTTTAATTATTATAATATTATTATTAATAATATTTAATTTTTTATTTTTTCTTTATATTTATTTTATTTTCTTTATAATTTTTTATATTATTTATTAAATAAATATTACTAAGTATTTTAAATATTAATATTAATTATTATTTTTCTTTTTTTCCTTTCCTTTTCCTCCTTAGCGGACCTCAATAACCATTAACCATACCCAGTATTTACTGCCGAACCTCAATTATAATAATAACTTCTTAATTTTCGCTGCCAAACCTCAACCACGACCATCTATGCCCAGTATTCGCTGCCGCACCTCAACCACGACCATTTACGCCCAATATTCGTTGCCATTTCCATACCCAATATTTGCTCCCAAACCTCAACTCCCATGCCAAAAGCTATGCCAGATACAATGCCAAAAACTTTACCAGATACATCCAGATACAATGCCAAAAGCTATGCCAGATACAATGCCAAAAGCTATGCCAAATAGAATGCCAAAAGCTATGCCAAATAGAATGTCAGAAGCTTTGCCAGATACAATGCCAAAAGCTTTGCCAGATATAACGCCAAAAGCTATGCCAGATAGAATGCCAAAAGCTAGGCCAGATACATCCAGATACATCCAGATACAATGCCAAAAGCTATGCCAGATACAATGCCAAAAACTATGCTAGATACAATGTCAAAAGCTATGCCAGATAGAATGCCAAAAGCTAGGCCAGATACAATGCCAAAAGCTATGCCAGATACAATGCCAAAAGCTATGCCAGATACAATGCCAAAAGCTATGCCAGATACAATGCCAAAAGCTATGCCAGATACAATGCCAAAAGCTATGCCAGATACAATGCCAAAAGCTATGCCAGATACAATGCCAAAAGCTATGCCAGATACAATGCCAAAAGCTATGCCAGATACAATGCCAAAAGCTATGCCAGATACAATGCCAAAAGCTATGCCAGATACAATGCCAAAAGCTATGCCAAATAGAATGCCAGAAGCTATGCCAGAAAGAATGTCAAAAGCTATGCCAGATAGACCTGTGTCAGATTTACATGCGATGGTGGGGATCGCTCGAAGTAAAGTAATTATTTTTTTGCTTTAATTTTTCATATTTATACAAACAAAAATCTCGATTATTTATGTCTATCGTTTAAATCATTTTTCTTTTTCACGCATCTGAATATTGAGTCATTTTAGCTATTGAAGCTCCCATATGTCTGATTTGGGCATGCTGAAGAACCACCAGCTCTTTCTTGGTCTCAACTGGTTCAGGCACGAAGCCCTATGTGGAGTTGGTTCATCAGCTGGGAGATGCCGCGACAGATTCGTGCGCTCAGGCCTTGTTCGGCATTCTTATTGCGAGAAAAATATTAATAATTATAAGGACAATCTGGGGATACAATGAAAAAATAGAAAATCATGAAAAACATTACAAACAATATCAAACAATTAACAATGTGGAGATCTTCATTGATGTGCACCATGCCCAAGCACATCTGAAGAAGTGAAGTGGTTTGAAAGTGTCCCAATACTTGCCTCATCATGATCTCTTGCCTATTGCAATTTTCTGCCTTTATGTCTCACAAGGCTTCAGCTAACGGAAAGCATTTTCAACGCACCAAGCAATCCATCATCTACTTGCCTCAGCGGTCGGAAAGCAAACCAGGGTTTGGGTGGCTTGGGACCACCGAAGCCAATCATACTGCGAAAGGCAGGAGGAAACAAGTGCAGTGTAAACCAACTTTTGATTGGCCACGAACCTGCACGCACGTCCGACGCCAAATGCCAGTGTAATTACTGTGCTGATTTCCTTTTCACGATCTGTATAAACAAGCGCGGGGCAATTTTGAAAGACACCTTTCAAGACCACTTCCGGTCTACTAACTGTTGGACATTCCTGCAAAATCACCTGTGGATGCTGTTGGGATGCTCTTATTGTCAAGCATTCTTGCAGGACACTCTGACAAAACTGTCTTGCAATTTTGGGACCTGCATGGATGGTGAGACTCTCTGAGGGGAGACCCCTTCAGCTGAAAGGAGGCCGGAGAGCTGTAGGACAGGTCCATCAACCAGTTAAAATAGCGGTTAATGACCAGTTAATAGTCAAGAAGGATTGATCAATTCAATAATGGGTAATTTATGATATAGGTTACGAAAAAAGCATTCTCGGACAATTGGTAGACAGTCTTGCGAAGCTTCTCCAAAAAGTGGGGCATAAGTACTTGCATAACCACTTGTGATCTTTTCCAGGAACTGACATGGCCGCAAAATTGCATGAATAGGGAGGCACTACTGAAAGCTCTCCCAACAGTGACGCAAGAGCACGGAAAGAATGGCCTACAACCGCTCTCGCAAACAATATCAATCCACGGGGAGCCTAACACCCGTGACGAATGGAGGTCTGGAGAACATCTACATTGCATGAATTCGTCAACAAAATCGGTGTGAACGATTAAACACAATCAAACTGAAGCAAAGACTGAGATCTTCACATTTGGGGCTGGGCTCGCATCCCTGCCAAAGTAGAGCTGAAAGAAACAAAAAAAAACATGAAATCATCAAGCATCCAAAACGGGTTAGATCATGTCTTATCATGTCATATCAACATGGGGACTCGCCAGCACCCAGTCCCAGGGGCGACTGTCCAGCCTGCTGCTGTAACAGGCATACTTAGCTTCACCCCAGCTACCTGCACCAAAGCGTCAGCAAGTTTGTGATCAGTTGCTGTGATCACACTTAGTCGCGGCTATCCCGTAACCAACACGGCACCTTGGAAGCTCATTTGCTATCATCCAATCAACCTTCTCCTAGGTGCACAGGAACCGTGGAATGCTGACATTTGATCGTGTCTGGACGTGCCCAAAGCCAATCGCTTAGAGCCTGTGGCTGAGTAACGGGCCAGCATTGTTTGCGTGGGAATGTCACCTGCAACCATCCACCCCGATCACTACTCAGCTTTGACGGCCTCCAGCTGCTCCAAACAGAACGTCAAGCCATATATTTCGTTATCTGTTTGTGATTGGCTCATCTAAACACATATAAATCTATACAAATGTACAGATGTATATATATATATATATTTATTTATTTATCTATTTATATATATATATAACTTATGTATCTATTTATTTTTTTTGATCGGTGTCTTCCGACCCTGCCTGCCGCCAATGTGCGCTTCACAGCATCACCTGATGCTAGGCCCATGGACGCTGCAGGCTCCCACTGCAATCTGACCCCATGGAACAAGTCGTATCACCGTGACGGATCCACCAAGAGTAGCGCCTCTCCTGTGGCAACCTCTTGAATCCACATGAGCCATGGTGAATCTATCTCTATCTATCTATCTACCTATCTACCTATCTATCCCCCAGTGGGTGAGCTTTCATACCAAACAAATGTTCGCGGCCTTACGTCGCTCGCAGGCTTAGGTCACACCCAGTCCTATGATTTGTTGGTCGCACACCGCCAAGTGCCCAGCCATTGATGGGCGCTCTCTTCCCTGGGAGCCCAACGGTGGTGCAGCCGGTGGTGGTCTAGCAGGGGGTCTTTGGACAGCAGCAGGACTGGGACATGATTCTGAACTGCTGGTACTTCACTGTATAATATACAGTCTGTATACTCAAGGAGGAGGGACTTATGCAAGTCAACCCATGAAACAAAGCATCCCACTCATTTCATTTGTATCATTGTGTGGGCAAATGCAGTTCATGACTTGCGTGCTGAATGATTGAAGTTGCTCCCACGGCAACTAGTGCACGAGGTGTTTCTACACGGGTATGTATTTTGATTGCCAGCTCAAAAGCACTCCCAACACGACCATCCTCTCGAAATAATCTGATTGACAAGATCAAAAGCACCCACAATCCCGCACCATATCAACATTAGCTTGAAAAACATACACAAATGATATGAGGTATGAGTATAATAGCATGGCTAAAAACACTTTTAATACATATATATATATATATACATATGATTACATAATACATGCAATACACTTTGCGCAGTGTCAAACACCTCATGGTCATCGCTAAACGCATGGCCCATCCACCCATGGCCGGCGTCCCGTAGCCTGGCGCCATGTCCTCAGTGTGGCCATGGACGCCTTGGGACGCCTTGGGACGCCTGGGGACGGGTCACCGGGGTCAGCTGAGACCCGGGCGCCGAGACCAGCACTTCGATTCGGCCCCGAGGCCTGGAGCCCACCGAAGGCGCTGGTTGGATCTGGTGATTCTAAGCCCCAAAAATGTGATCAGCCAACCGGGAAAATGAACAAAAATGTATAGAAATGTAAAAAAATGTAAAGGAATATATACTCAAATGTCTTCAACCACCTGCAATCCAGTGGTGAACTGCCAGTTTTTGGGCAATTCATTCTGGGATGGCGCTAGCATCCACTCAAGTAGGTGATCGTTGCAATAGTTTTGCCCTTTGGCGTCTTGTTCTCAAGTCATACTGATGTGCTATGTGTGGCACGTTGTCTGGGCCATTTGTTTGTCTGTCTCTCTCCCTCTACACTTCGGGTCTTACGGGGGCTCATTATGATCTCTCTCTCTCTCTCTCTTGATTACTTTGTTGGGAGTGCTTAACGTATTTGATGTCAATCCGCGACTGATACACCTTGGATAAGCAGTAGTAGCTGTCTCATTTTGATATTTAGAATGTTTTTGAGTCAATAAACCTTTCAATCATGACCCTCAATATCCCTCAATCTGAGCAGGGGTGAACCCATGCTCAACAAGGCCCTTGCATGGCTTGATGACTGGCGCATGGTTTGAAATTGGCCGCACTTGGATCCCGAGCAGGTGACAGCCGGACATCTGCCCGGCGTTCGCTGCCTGACATCGGCGCACGACCACTACGGTACCATGGCGCCCACGGTGCTTGGAATCGACCTGTGATCAGTGGGGTCTTCCCCTCCCGCGGCCATGGTACTCCACTACCATGGAGTCTTCCCTAACGAGAGAGGCTTCTCTCGTGATTGATTCATCATAGTATATCATCATCATCGCATTCTATCATGACGCGATTCCATCCGATTCCTCTCTCGCAAGAGCTCTAGGCAAATTCAACAATGATTTCACTGCGCCCTGATTCGTATGCTGCAACGATCAAGCGCATCTGTTTGCCATGTCCTGCCTGTGAAGCAGCTCAAGCATCTACGCTCTGTACAAAGGGAGGTCAGCCAATTTGGCTCACTGCCGGTTCTTACACAGCTTCGACCCGCTTGGGGTAAAGACTCAGAAAAGTGGAACTGTATGTTTGCACATTTTGCACCTGCTGGTGTGGAATGACAAAGCAGCAGGAAATTTGGATCGGTCTACCTACATCTTTCTTTCTGCATCCTCATCACAACGTCAATCTGGCTGTTGTGTCTTGTTGGATTGGCAGCCATAGCCTTAGATTGCAAGGCAACATGCCTGGGCCCTGATGAGCTCATGAATACCTGCAACATCAACTGATCTCCACAGACCTCATTCTTTGCCAAGCTACAGGGATTGGTCGGATTTCGAGTGGCAAATGAAAGGCGGATGTTGTCCAGCCAAAGGGTTGGAGACATAGTGAGCTGCATCCTAACCAACCATGGAGCAACAAGAGGTTGCAACTGATTCCATCCAATTGAACACATCACCTCGACACAATGCCGAACTGTCTGCATCTGTCTGCTGGTGGGATCGCTCAGCACATCTCAGCACGTCTCAGGTCAGGTCATCTGGGCAAATCACCAAGGCAACTCTGGACCCTGCACCTCAGCGCGCGGAAAATGTCTCCCACAAATAGTGACTCTGCAGCTTGATGCCGCATCCGCTCGTGTTTTGATCACTTCCCTCACCGGGGTGAAATCACGGGAAAATTGGGACAGTCGTGCATGAACTATTTTGATTATTTTTCCTTTTGGCTTTGACATGGACGCATTTGGCTTTGACTTGGGCTTGAGTCATGACCCTTCGGCCGTCCAGCTTGTGTGATCACCAGGCCACGGAATCTGTAGGCCACTGGGAAAAACTTCAGCCTGGCTGTAGTGACTCCGCCTTGTCAATGGCACGTTCAAAAGGCAACCAACTACCATCTGGATCAAGCTGGTTGATCTACTTGGTCCAGTAGATGGTTGAGATCCTTTCTCAAGTTGATCATGTTCAGCTGGTTGACCAGTTGGGTTTTGAGATGTTTTGAGACTACTCGTCCACAAACAAAGTGCACCAGAATCACCGTCACAACCAACTTGGCATGCTGCATACTTTTATATACTTTTCTAAAATTCTGACACGCACAATATGACTACAAATGCATACGCTGCAGATCCATTTGGACAACCTGGACGCATATCATAAATGCAACGCCAAACGCTAAACATGCATTCTGCAAAGGCGCTGAGTCCCGCCCAGCCTTCGGGGGGCAGCAACTCCATGTCTTGCCTCCTGGCGCTGAAGATGATGGTACCAGTCCAAGCCACCATGATGGGATGGTCGCAAGCAGTGAATCATAGATAACCATAACAATACTGCTTAAAAGGAACGGTAATGGACAACAATGACGATTGATAACATATACAATACATCTATACTTGTATGATGATATATTGATGACATCCGACTGAAATAAACAAAGATCTATGATGATATGATGACTAATAGCGGTGAATAATCCACGATGACCATAGATCATCATAGATCCAGGAACAATCCACACAAGCATTTGACTATAAATCACCAGCCACCTATGCCTATGGTTAAGCTGGTGGTTTGTTCGCAAACGGACCTCCCGTTACATCCCAGTACCCACAATGAGAAATTCCAAAACTGAACAAGCATACGGCGTAACAGCTGCTCGGAACTATGCAATGCCAAGAAATCCTGGGCTTAGCAAACATCTGATTGCTGCTATTTCGGTTGGACACCACGATGACAGGATGAGAAAGCAAAAGAATATCTCCTCAACCCGCAGCAATTTTTCAAGACTTCTGATATCTTCTAATACTTCTATTGGTACGGCACCCTGCGGTTCTGCGCCTGTAGCTGTGGTGTGGCACCACGCCCGCTTCAGACACTGGCTTGGGGTCCGCCGCCTCAACGGCTGCTGCTGGGCATCGCTGGGCTCGAGAACCTCAAGGAATGATTTAGGTGATCCTAGATGAGTTTGGCTTAATCTATGGTCATATGTGTCAGCTCAATCTATGGGCTGTTTCTATTGATATAAAGAAGAGGTATGAAGGGTTCAATTTTTCGTAGCTTTTGTTTCCTTGCTGAGTAGTAAACTGAGTAGTACGTCTAAGAATAATCAACCCAAGATTCTAAATCCCTGCTCACCAGAAGTACCAGCCCCATCCAGCCCCCACAAAACAGAACGCAATTGCCCAGCCTTCTCGTGACTCGGAGCCTCTTCCTCTTTTCGGTAGGACAGCCGAAGAATGCCTGCAATGCCAACTGGCATGGCGGGAAACCTGGAACCAACTAACTCTTTCGACTTCCCTCGCTATGGCCACAACATGCCATCACTAAGAAATCCCTCCCCTGGCTACGGCCATGACAGAATTCGAGGACAAGCCAAGCATTCTTCGTAACCTCCATTCCGTTGGTGGGAGCGAGCCAGTAGTGTTGCCTTCGGTGATGTACACCAGGTCGCCGCCATCCGGTGGACGTTCGCAAAGATACGCAAAAACATCGGCATCCTTCGAAGCATCTCCACAGTTGACATGGTGTTTGTGGGACCGTGGCCCCTTTGCATGGCTTTGCACCGTGAAACAGAGATGAACTAGTAGTAACTAGGGAAAGTGAGCATGGTTTGGTCTGGGCATATTTCGAGTTTTATCCCAGGCCCTGGGTCATTTGATTTCAAGACTCAAACCTGGAAAATCCTGAAACTGCACAACTGCACAACTGGCAACGCATCCTGATCTCGAGAACTCCGCAGGCACAAGGACAGCACCGGAGATCCAATGACAGCGATGGGCTCCGAAGACGGCGCGGACTCAAAGAGCAGTGCGTGGCCCTTGGCCACAGCTGACCTGAAACTCTGGGGAGCCCAGCGCGGGGATTGGTTGCGATGTGTTGCAAGGTGACGGCATGACGAGTAAGCACAAAGGAGTTTAACAAGCAACTTGATTCACCTTGGTTCCAGGCGAAATGAATGACAGCAAGCTGGCGGGGTGTGTTTGACAAAGGAAAATGGCAAAAAGATGCAAAAAGGGATCACACAGGTGTATGATGGATGACAAGTGATGGATGTGGCATCCACTGCTGATGATGACGCGATGACCATGATGGTGCTCATGGACCATGCTGATGATGACGACAACGCTGATGGTGACGATGACAACGATGTGGAACCATGAGGATGTCTGGAACGATGAGGATAAGATCGGATAAGAAGGTGTCAAACATGTTCAAAAGGCGACTGGATGCTACTGGAAAAAGGGTGTCCTCGGGGCCTCAGGGAGTGTCAAGAGGTGCTGGAGAAGCCGAGGCAATCTAAATATATTCTAATATATTCTAATCAGTCTGTTCACCTCATCATGCGGTGGCTCAACAGCCACCATTGTAGCGACTGTAGCACTTAGGTGATGGGATAAGCGACTCACTTCCACCCTGAAACTTGCTACACAGCTTGGGGTTCCAGCTGAGTGTTGGCAGAAACTCAAAAGTTCCGTGGCCAATGAGCTGATTCAGCATGATGAAGAGCAAACGTCAGGCGTTGCTGTGCCAACACGCGCACACACATCAATAGCACACCCTGTGCGCAGTATTGCCCGGTGAAGCTCACCTTTCATAGTTTTGGGGAAACTTACCTCCAACAAATCAGTCGACTTGATACTTTAGTTCTCTTGCGCATTTGGTGGCTTGCGGTGCCAGACTGTGATACACCTGGAAAAATCCAACAAAGCATGTAAAGTAAATATGAGAAGCTCCGGCTCCAGCTGATTTATAGGATCTACAGACGCTGCTGCATCACCAATGCATATGTGATGCCAAAACAGTCCCATATCGTGGAGTCCATGGTTTTTGCACTGCTAGATGCCATGCCAACTACCCTATTCCTATACCTGAATAGCTTGCCCTTGTGACACCCATGGGTGCACAAACACACACACGCAAAGAAGTGCAGTTTGCCTCGAACACCACAGTTCTGAGAACCTGACTTGTTCCATTTGTACTTGACCAAATCCTCAAAAGGACAGGCACAGGTGAACTGCTAGTGTTGAGGAGAGGCACACAAAGCCACCAAACTCCGTGCAGTGAAAGGACAACAAAGCCGACTGTTCACATCCCGATTAACGATAATCAGCCCTCCTGCTATGGTGGAGGCATGCACATGCCGACTCTCAAAGTCGCAATGTCGCAAAAAGTGAAGGTTGGTATACGGTGGGAAAGAATATCAATGTACCAAAATACTGAGGGATTCACAAGATACATCAAGGAACCTGCTTTCTGCCACAATGTTCCTTTGCTATCCTTTGCTGGCAAAACCTTATCCTTCCCCGACATTTCAGCTAAGGTTCCATCATCTTGATCATGGCCGTGTATCGAGACACGCCTCCCCAAACCACTTGCCGAGTGCCAGTGGCTGTTGGCATCTGTGTGGCTCCTGCGTTCAGCGCTGAATGGTCACAATGCTGCAGTGACTCAACCCACCGGAGCCCACTCCTTCATTCTGCAGCGCATCATCCGTCCACGACAGTGTCGAGGCTCCGCTGAGCCACAAAGGCTTCTTGACTACCTCGGACAGTGCCGTCCGCAAGGCGCAGCACGGGGGACATTGCCCTGGACCAAATGGAAGGTTTACTCATGATATCTCAGTCTCACGATCTCATGATGTAAATGCATCGCTGTGCTCCTTTGCACATGCAGCATCTACCCAAGCATGGCTGCAGTTGCAGCCCATGGTTTCTGCATGTGCCTGAGAGTCTGACCCCTTCAGGAGGCCACTTAGTGCTGTGCTGCCAAGATGGCGTTGCCCCGCAGAGATAGAAATGAGCCTGTCACCATAGAATGCTGCTACCCCAAAAAATGGAAGAATCTAGAAATGAGTAGGTAGCCATGCTAAAAGTTGAAAAATCATTAGATCTATAGTCGGAATCAATCTAAAAAATGTAAACATTTGCAAACATACATGTATACACACACATATTATGCCTGTGGGTGCGCTTGACGCAAGTCACACAGGAAATATCAACGTGTCAAATCAAAACGGCAACTTGTTTCTGGGCAAGGCCATGATGAGGGCAGAACAATGTGCATGAAACGTGGTCATGGCAAATCTATATATTATTGATGAAACACTCACCAGGATGGAAAATTGGCCATGGTGAAACTAGGGAGGGTTAGTTAAGAGCTGGATCTCTTAGGAAGTCGAAGCTGGGCGCCTCGGGTTGAGGCGATGCCAACCATCCAGGTGGCTTCTTGCTGTCCCGCGGCTGCATGTGGTGCAATAAGAAGTCCTGCACGGCATGTGCCTGGCCACGCTGGATGGATGTAATGCAGGTATGAGGGTGGATGTCTGCATGTAGGTCCGTCCGTCCGTCCGTTGGTATGAAGGTAGGTGGGTAGGGATGGCTAGATGGCTGGATGGCTGGATGGCTGGACCACTGGATGGCTGGATGGATGGATGGATGTACAACGTGATGAGTCAGATCGTACGTGTTAATATTACAAGTGTGTATGTCCATGGCATCTGTTGACAAGAATTTCGTCTACCCCAGCTAAACTAACGAGTTGCTCGATGTCACTCTGACGCACCATGCAGCCCTCAAGTACCAAACTGCATGGACTAGAAGCGAGTAGGCAAGATAGGCTCCTGCCAAGATTTAACATGATGGGAGCCACTGCATTCCACGGCGATAAGCATATCACTATAGACAACATCTAACTGATATACCGTGTACCATTTGTTTTCAGCTTTGTATCACGTGGACTTTTTGTAGGCAATTCTTCGTAAGGATGCCGCACACTAACAAATGTTGCTAGTCAGATCTAGTGCATAT
This sequence comes from Symbiodinium kawagutii, assembly GCA_009767595.1. Taxonomy (NCBI): domain Eukaryota; class Dinophyceae; order Suessiales; family Symbiodiniaceae; genus Symbiodinium; species Symbiodinium kawagutii. Next base: position 387,565 of record VSDK01024302.1, read on the forward strand.
GATCCAGTAGTGTCTAGACAGATCTAGTCTCTAATCAAATCTAGTCACCCTCTAGTCAGATCTGGCATCGGCTTCATGATGTTGATCAATCCCAAGCAGCCACGGTGGGCGGGGCCTTCGGAAACTTCAGAAGCTTGGTGTCTCTGCCTGAGATCACACGGGAGTTCAATGAACACGGGAGTTCAATGAACACGGGAGTTCAATGAACACGGGAGTTCAATGAACACGGGCTTATCCTTGTTTAAACGAACATGTTCATGTACATTTACTGTAGTTGTCTAAATAAAAGAATGTATCTAAACAACACACAAACACACACATACAGTATACATATCTATCTTGAATCTTCATTTCTCTTTTTTTTTTTCTCTCTCTCTCTCTCTGTGCTTGCAAAACCTCCAAAAATATGGAAGGTCTCACCGCTGCTGCCGTTCAGCGACAGTATCTCACGTGCTGGACTCCACCATGGTTCCATGGCCCAACCAAGAGCCGCCAGTGCTTCTCCGCAAGCGCAGAGAACATGGCGCACGCTGTGCCACTGGTGACGCAAGCCCAACCTGCACGAAGCCATCATCACAACTGGCTTTTGATCCAATGATCCAGTGCAAATTCCTCAGAAAAGTCATCCAACATACCAAATGTATCCAAATCTATCATTATACTATCATAATCCAAATAGTATCAAAGGCTGGCATGTGAACATGTCGGCTGTGGGCGAAAGAAAGGATTCTGTTCATTTCTTGGATGTTCACCACCAGCTTTGAAACCACAGAAACTGCTCACATATCATCATTTCTAAAACGATATTTGAAACACACACACGCATATATATTCTAACTATCTAACCATGTATAATTAACCATCAATTAAAACAGCTGATTCCATCTGATTCCCACATCTCTTCCGTCTCAACTGCCTGAAATGACTAGCACAGGTAAGTCGCTGGCTGACACGGATGGCAAAACTGCCTTGCCCTCAGCGTCGCAGGGTCATCCATCGCTTTCGTGTCGCTGACCACTTCAATTGGTCCAGACTCGGGCTATGCCATGCGATGCCCATGGATACCATTGGATACCATTGGATACTATTGGGTACCCCCATACATGGGGCGTCGTCTTTGTTTGATACATCAATCCCTTCTCTCTCTCAGATTTTGTTCGATTTGCTAAGTCTCTCTGCAGCTTCCATTCATTTTGGCTGAGGATCCTCTAGGCTCGGCAAAGGATCGGAGAAGAGTTCCAAATTCTGACAGGTCATGGTTTCCTCAGGGAATGAGAACAGGAACGGAAGTGACCACTATTGCTATTCCAAGACTTGGACTTGCGACACCAAGTAAGCTTGCTGGAAAGTGAGGGGAGGGGACAGCTAGAGGTTCTTGCATCGCCACATCATATGCCAATCTCAAAAACTATCTCCTGAAGAAAAGCTGCAACCAAACAGTGGCAATGTTGCAGCCTTTGTCCATGGTGAAATGATGCAAAAAAAGATGACGGTTCATGGTTGGCTATTTGATAGTCGGTCAACAGGCAGGCAAAAATACTTAATGGTATTTTTCATGAAGTAAAGTTAATACTTAATGGTTAATGGTTAATGGTTCATAAATGTTCATAAAGTATTTCATGCTCCCGCCAAGCATCCCCTGAACTAATGGAGACAGGATCATCGATGGCTGCAACCGATCCGGCCGCTGACATCAAGTCCCAATTGGAACGGTGTTCTGCCACATGCCTTCGCGCATGCAAGACCGAAAGAGGCAGGACAAAGTAGGAATGAATGAATTGAGCAAAATCAAATCCTGGTCAAAAGTGCTAGAGACAAGTGTAAACCAGCCAGTTCTAGAAAGGGATTTCAGATGATTTCATCCAACTTTGTCGTGAAAAAATCATCCTCGGTTCAAGGTTCAGCGCATTGGGGCTGCTATGGGGCTATGGGCTCCTATGAATTTCAGCTCACCCTGCCGTGCCTGGCCATCTGTTCTTTGCTGGAGGCAGGGGCGGCACCCTTCATAACTAGAGGCGATAATGGATGGATGGCCGTCAATCTGCAATTGTCCAAGCGCCTTGGAAGAGGACACCCTGCTGTTAAGTAGCAAAATGTAGAAAAGATCGGAGGTTCATCCCAATTGTCCAACAAGTTTTAGGGTGAACATGGTGACCCAAGTGGTGACCTACACAGTTACATAATCTGACCACAACATTGAGCAATAGTTGTGAGACATCATCGCCAAGGTCTCATATTTCATCAAGACGCGAATGCTAAATAGATCCAAGCCCCAAACACGTGTAGAGAGCACCCATGGAAGCGAGGGAGCCACTGCGCCGCTGTTTCCAGCACTGATTCCCCAAGGAGATTAAACGCTTGTTGTAATCCAATAGGTGTGAACAGTTGGACTACCATCTCTCCGTTACCAAGGATAAGCTGCAAATAACAAGTATCAACAACATTCAACCACCATGGAGCATTGACTATGGATATTCCGCTATTACACGGTTGGCAATGGTTTGAGGGTTCAAACCTGAATAATCCTAGCTAGCCATCAATCACTGTGACCCGCGGTTACTCCCTGTTCTCTCCAATTCTTGGCGTCAGACAAACATGAAAGAAATAAAATGACAACTATTAGACTATATTAGACTATGAGCTTCGATAACAGCATTGATTCCTTTCAACTACTAGAACGAACTGTACTTCTTGTCATAATTTTTCTACAACCAGTTTCATAATATAGCAAATGCTACAACTATCAACCATCAATCTCAATTTCTCACCATTCGTCTCCGATTTCCATGTGCGCAGCAAATTCGTGCTGCCCAGCCGCGAATTGACATCGCACCAGCTCTGCAAAAACCAGCGGTTCATGATGCCACCTGCTTGCGTTCTTAATTTCAAATGGGAGGACATCGGATTTTGCCACAAGAAGACTAAGAAACTAGAAAAATGGCTTACTTAAGCAGAATCAAACGATGATTTCCATACCATGGCGCATTTTTCGGCTTTCAAAGCCAAGAAGTCCAATCCTCGTGCCCTTCATGCAAGGCACAAATCATGCTCACTACTTTGCTATTACATCATTTAGGGCAGGCTCTCAAAAAAGTTATTTTGGTTGCTTGGCAGGTAATTACTTGCATGACTTATTCTGAAAACCAACCAACCCGGGATTTTGACGTTGCTCTGTAAGATCATATCCTTATCTTCGCGCCTTCCATCTTGATTTTTGTTGGTTCTTGGTAAATAGCATTGTGGCATCGAATCTTGCCCGCCAAATGAGGCCCAAACCAGGAAAAAGTTCTCGCCAAATGTCGCCAAAGAGAAAGCTGGCGACAAGGGCCTAGCCGCATCTGAAAGTGAAAAGGGCAGCAAGAATATGCAAGAATTATCCGTTCTCGACTTGGCAAGAAGCTAACGTGCGGAATAACTACCACTTCAAAATGCAGTGCCACCCATGGACTGGAATGAACAAAAGCTCACGCTTCCATCATTCCAAACTTGATGAGATATACATGCCTCACCTTCCATCATTCCATAGCTGTTCATATCCCCCTTTTATCACTTCCATCATTCCAAATCATGTTCCCCTATATTCCTATGATGGTTTCTTAAAATAGTAGAGGAGCCCGCAAATGGATGGCTTATAAGATTTATCACAGAATTTATCGTCGTAATTGTTCATGCACCATCGGAAACTTGTCATTGAACCATCATATACCATCATTTGGGGGGTTCCATTCATTCTATTGGACAATTCGGATGACAATTCGCCATATCCATGGTATCCCTGGCTCCTTAGCTCCTCCTAACCATCAGCCTAAGCGTATCCTTCCTCCTAACCAACAGGCAGTTGACTCCATGGCACCTTCACCGCTGGATGTGCATGAGCAGCTGCGCGAACTGCAGCACCGGCGTCGTAGGACACGCCGAAAAGCGCGACCTGGACGCTGGGCCGATGCGGCCGCTGCTAGGGAACCAGCCAACCACAAGCAGGGGATATTAACCAGGGGATTGTAACCAGGGGATAACAACCAATAACCAGGGGATGGTTGGTTCACCAGGTGCATGACCAATAACCAGGGGATAGTAACCAAAGGGATCAACCACTATCGGTCACGAATCATGCTTCATGATTCGTAAGAATCCGTGTAAAAGAAGTCGTGAAGCAGCTTGTGAATCATCATAGGGGATGTCCTGTTGGTCTGAGGTTTACCGAGTTCGAAGCAAAGCATGTCTCACCAGCAAGCCGTGGTTCCTGTGCTACTTGAACAGCTGCACAAGAAGACAGCTGGCAAGACCGGGCACAAGCTCTCAGTTGCGTGGTCTCACTTCACGGCCGCACAATTTCTTCAAAAAGGTATCGCCACCATATGTCACCATGAGATTGTGATAGGTGCGGCACCTGTGCAACAAGCAGCATACCCGGCCTGACCATCACTCCATGGCTGCCTTACTCGGGGTTCCCTGGCTGCATGGCTGCCACCAACAATGAAGTCGATGAGCTCCTTGGACCAGGGGCGACCCGACGTGGACCCCATTGTGGTGCCCTGAGTGGGACATTGCATTGCTTGGTTTGTGTGGGATCCTGCTCCTTCGGGCTAACCATGCGCTGTACACATAGATGCTGTACATAGATCCTCCTCCTATGGGCTGTACAGCTCCACGTAGATGCTGCACAGGCAGGACCACCATGTCACCCAAACACCTCTAGTATCCTCTAGTACAATTTGGATGGGGGTTCCATGAGTTCTTGTTACCCACGTTTTTCTTTTTGGTGGAGTTTAAACATCTACTGAGGACGTGCTATTATTTTTGGCAATAATTGTTCCGGTTGTTCTCCATTATCGTTGGCCAACATTGTCACTGGCAACCACCACCATGCAGTGTTAACCATACAGCCATAGTAAACTATGATTAATTAACCCTCATGAACCGTATCAGAATACCACCATCATTCACCAACATTCAACATGATTAACCAATATTTACTATCGTTCACCATCAGTCAATATCATTCACCATCATTTCACTACCATTCACCATCATTGCACCATCATTTGACCAAGCAGCCAGCGTGTCTTGTGTCTCACGGGGGCTCCAAACTACTGCCTGCGTACCACTGGAAGCGCCTGCAAGGAACCGGAAACCGACCACAAACAGGAACTGTTGCCGTGCTCCCATGTTTGGATTTACATCCAAATTGTATAGATACACTGGGAATAGATAGATAGAATAGATAGATAGGGACATAGATTTACATACCATCCCAAAGATTTGAATCTAACAGGACCTAGATTGACCTAGATAATCTAGATAGATAGAAACATACCAGATTGGAACGATGCATAGACAAATGATAAACAGAATAGATAGATAGGAAAAGATCGGATGGGATGGGATGGGATGGGATGGGGTGGGACAGGATAGGATGGGCTACTACAGAACTAGTATAGCACATGCGACAAACATGCACTGCCATCTTCTCACCTTCAACTCATTGACACAAAAAAGAGCGTCTGGGATTTGATCAGTTTGTGCCCAGTGCTCAGTCAATTCAGATTCTCAAGCCACATTGGCCAAGCATCACCATGCACTGTCACACTTCCATCTCCCACTAGCTACCTGTAGGCTACCTGTTTGCATTCTCAAATTCTGGCAACGACATTGTCACCTGCTCCCCGAACATCCGCGGAGACCACCGCGAAGCCGGACCGCAAAAGTGCACTCTTCCATGGTCCCAGCCTTCATGCCGATGAAGATGCGCATTGCGGGGGTATGAACCCCCCGTGAAATCATTCACACCACTTGTTTCACCATCCTTTTGTTCAAAAGAGCAGTTCAACACTTAAAATTGACCTTTCCATCATTTTCCATCCTCACTTCTAATTACCATCCTTATCCGTCCTCATCCATCCTTCTCCATCCTTACCCTTCCGGCCGCAGGCCAAGGAACAAAAAGTCCCAGGGCTCGCCCCGATTCACCAACTCCCGGAAAGGCCAGCGCATCTCCCATGCACGCCAATAGCGAGCCATATGTAAAACGCAGGGTGCTGGGCGAAAACTTCCGTCTGCACCTTGCAATCAGGTCCGGTTGTGGCGGCCCAGGGGAGATCCAAATCGCGTGCGTCTATCGATGAGTTTCCTTTTCACCCTGTGGCAATGCTTATTGATCAGTTTGAAGTTAGATGCTTTTGGGATTTTTGGGGCGGCCCCTATTTTGAGAGACATCCATTTAGTTGCGAGACCAGGAATCATTTTGATAATTCGCCCCTAGGAATTTATAGTGATAAACCAACCATTTTTGAGGGTCTTCCCAGGAATCATCCCACTGCGAATTGATTGAAATTGATTCCGCTACACGCCTTGGGCTTGGCGAGGCAAAAGTACATCAATCGCAATCCTCACTGCAGGTTGGTGGGGACGGCTCATCCCAGTGGGGATAGGTCGGGATGAAGTACTTATAGGTAGTACTTGAAGGTTCACCGCTCTTGCGCACCACCAACCATCACTAACCATTGCTCGCATTGTAAGCTATGGCTAATCAAGTTTATTGATGCATCATTACCATGATCTTCTCATTGCTGATCACGCCGACGGTCCTTACTCCATCGGACATCTGGACATGACCTGCCAGCCGCATCGTTCCGTCGGGCAGCTGATGCAGGCCTGCCAGCAGGGAACCTCAAGGTTTGGTCCTTGCTACCATTGTTGCCAGGCCATGGGCTACAGACTGAGTATAAATAAATCAATTAATAAAGAAGTATATTTATAAGATATGTTTAGAAACATAGATGTTAAATTATATGCAATCTCATCTGAATGCCGGCAAAATGCTGACCATCGATCGTGGCTGGTCAATCAATACTGGAGATTTCTATTCAGTCCCGACCTGCACAATGGTTGACTAGGCAGGGCTTGCGACATGGTTCCGGGCGTTCACGTATGGAGCTGCCTCCATCATCGTGGACGTTAATGTATGGCCAAACGCCGTCGCAATCCTCAGCTTCAAAAGGGATCGATAACGCACGCCTTGTTATGCTGTTGCTTCTCTCAATGGCATGGCATTTTTGCCCATGCCTCATGCCATACCAATAGCCTCATCCTACCCGTCATCCCTTCTTTGCAACGAAGATCCTGGACCTGCTCCGGATCGTTTTGCTTCGTAAATTTTTGCTTGGTGAGCTTGTAGCAGCCTGATAGAAACAGTGGGGGAGTGGCCGCAACTGGCAACTGGAACTGAGGTTTTTGATTCAGGTCGATGTTGAGTGATTTTGACAGGTGGTTGGGACTCAAACCAAACCAAAATGGCAGGTGGAGGCTCCAAATGTAGGCATTTTCTCTCAACGGCTGAGGATGAGCAAAGAATTGACAACAAGCTCCTTGCAGGAATGAAGATATTGCAAGTGAGAAAATCAGTTTGGGCAAGTTCAAAACGAACCAAATTAATTAGATTCATCATTTTCAGCTTGACATTGATTAAGAATTTGCTCAAGAGCTCAAGCCATCAAGACTTCTTTTCAATCTACTGAGCATGGCCCATCGTGCGCTGGGCTGCTGGGCTTAGGAATCTGGACCCGTTCTTGTGGATCAAAAGCACCCAAGGCATCCAGGCAAGCCAGTTCCAATTCCAGTCAACTTGGCTCAAAACTACTCGATGGGATCTTGAAATATCCATCCATTATCCCTTCTCAGAATCACTCGGGATTGACCCAACATGACTCAACGAGTATCAAAACACTTTCTCACTTTATGTCAGCCCTTGGAGAAAACAACAAAAATGAATTCGACTCACGACCAAACTAATGTAGCTTAAGTACTCACATGCACTGAAAATGGATTCAAGATCAATCAAACAGCCCTTCTCCAAACTCGACGTTCCCAAGCAGCCAATTCCACCCTTGCCCCACTGAATCTACATAGTGACTACTGCGATAGCATTCTCCCCGTGATCGACCATTCCAAGAAATGCGGGAGGGTCTAAATATGTCTCAATGTTGTCTTCATGCCCACCATGAAGCAGGAAGGGTTGAAGCTGTCATCTCTCGCAACTCAAAAGTTCTCCCAAGTCACCGTGCACACAGCGCGCTGCTAGGATGGCTGGTAGCAATGCCACGCCAACGAGCCCTGGTGCGGCTGACCCTGGCTGCTTAGGAAACCATACGGCGGGGCAGTTGAACATAGAACTGTTCAAACATAAGCTACCAAAGATGGCTCACCAACGCACCAGGGCTTCCCTTGCTTTTAACAGCCCTCTATCATTATCGACCATTGCTCGTTATTGCTTTTTGGTTCTTCATTCTTGCGGTCGCGCTGTGGTCATCCGAAAGTGTTGGTATTGCACCCGCTATAAGACTATCAATCATTGACGGCATTCAATCGTCATTAGCTACAACCGTCATTATAATGTTGACCAGCATCAATAGCAATTGACCAGCACTTACCATTTTGATCCAATGATCATGAAGAACCATTCGCCAGCATCATCATCATCATCATCATCATCATCATCATCATCATCATCATCATCATCATCATCATCTGCCATTGATCACCGCTAACACCACCAGCACTCACCATCCTTCACTATCATTCGCCATCCTTAAGCGTTCATCCGGTTGTTGGTTAGTGCCACCATTCCCAAAAACAGCAGTATGTATGCTCGACAACCAGCCAATCATCCCAAAGTCATTGGGAAAACTTGATTCAACCACCAACTTCATCAAACTTCATCAAACCACCAACTTCATCAAACTTCATCAAACCACCAACTTCGTCAAACTTATCAAACCACCAACTTCATCAAACTTCATCAAACCACCAACTTCGTCAAACTTATCAAACCACCAACTTCATCAAACTTCATCAAACCACCAACTTCGTCAAACTTATCAAACCACCAACTTCATCAAACTTCATCAAACCACCAACTTCATCAAACTTCATCAAACCACCAACTTCATCAAACTTCATCAAACCACCAACTTCATCAAACTTCATCAAACCACCAACTTCATCAAACTTCATCAAACCACATCAAACTTCATCAAACCAGCAACTTCGTCAACCTTATCAAACCACCAACTTCATCAAACTTCATCAAACCACCAACTTCATCAAACTTCATCAAACCACCAACTTCATCAAACTTCATCAAACCACCAACTTCATCAAACTTCATCAAACCACCAACTTCGTCAAACTTCATCAAACCACCAACTTCATCAAACTTCATCAAACCACCAACTTCATCAAAGTTAATCAAACCACCAACCAGTCATAACCAGTCACTGTTCGCCACCACGCATCAACATGCATCAACCCTTGACCCAAGCCGCCACCGCCTCCGACCGCCAGTGCCGCCAGGGCCGCGACATCTCCTGGTGTCGTTGCGGCATGGATCGATGCATATCATGGGCAACGTGGACCATGGAGGTTTACTGCTTGGTGGTTGACCCACCCCAATAAGTTAATAACGCTATGAATAATGCTTAACCTCATAATTCTAATGGTTGTTTGGCTGAACCACCCGTAGACCATAATGGTAGAAGCAATGGTTATCCATTTGGATTGTCATGGCTAATAGTGATCATCACTGGTGGTCGGTTGAACCACCCCATCATGAAAATATGATTGTCAAGCAACCAACCATTTGGTAATACATGTGGGAAAAATGTTTGAAACATAACATGGTCAAATACGGTCAAAACGATGGCTGAGATAACGGTTCATCTCTAGCATGATTGTAAATAATTAGGATTCTTGAAACAGCCCCAAATCTACTAGAAATAATTGTTGATTCACCATCAAAAGCATTTTGATCTTAGACTGGCTGGTTGATGGCTGCCTTCACCTATAGCGGTTAATCACTCACTACCACCAGCCGTGAACAAGATTTAATAGCGGCGTTTTTTATTTTCCCACTCTATTACTTCTTACCCATCCTTACCCGCAAAACTACTTTAGTCAGTCAAGGTTCAACAGCCAACCTCTCTTACAAAAGTGGTCGCCACGGAGGAACCCGAGCTCACCCTGAAAGCTGTGTGCCTCCACATGAGGCTCAGCCCCACCTGGAGATGAGATTCGGCTTGCCTTTTGTCTGGGCTGCACTCCCTCTTCCATCGAGAGCGGGTCGTCGCCTCCAGGGCTGGCCACCACTTCTAATGTCAAAGGGCGAGCATAGCCTGCTTGAAAGGTTGAATCAATACATCCTTTCTTCATCTTCCTTTCACAAACAAATTTGAACCAAGATAACCCAGGCGAAGCAAAAGAGTTGAGCCCATGTGACTTCCAATTCCAGCGAAGCCCAGGCAAAGTGTTCCCCACCTCTGCCCTGCAGCCTAGAGAAACCGGAAGCATCCATGGCGCAGCTCTGAAGCTGGAGGTCTCTTGTGGGTCTCCTGGACCAAACTCTGGAGGACTCTGTTTTGACTGCTGGTGTGCCCTGGAGTTCTGACAAGATCTGACAAATGACAAGTTTGTGCAAGAAAAGCTCTTTGTTTGTTTGTTCTTCGCATGCTTTCCAGCATATCGCAGCAGAGCTTGAGCCACACAAGTGATTCAACAGGTCTTCAGGGGCCACCAGGGCTTTGCTAATTCGCTACCCTCACATGACAAAGGCCTAAGGTGCAAGTATCAACATGCGGCTCTAGGACCGCGTCGCAAGACGCTGCGAGGCCCTGCATATGTGATGTATCCTAAAATGTCATAATATGCTATTTAAAAGCTTGGTCACCTTGAGAATGGAAAGCAAAACTGGTGAGGAAGACCCTAACGTGGTAGTATATTGAACTTTGAAGGCACGCAAAGCACACCAAACACCATGGCAATACAATAACCATGTACGCACATAATCATGTATAGACTCTAGTCATAGCCTGCGAACGCGCAAGGCACAACGAACACAAACACACACACACAAACAAACAAACAAACAAACAATTATGTAATGCGCTGATATAAATCAAGGCAATAAATTCAAAGGTACGCGATACAGTGAAAAAATGCGAAACCAAAACAGTAATCATTGCCATCGTTTGGCGTACAGAACATACCAGAATCCGCAACATACCGTAAGATAATTACATGATACAATACATGGCACTATTGCCGACTATTGCCGTGAAAGAACAGCAACAACAACAACCGCATAGTACAGAATGATGCAAAACAAGTACTTGATATCATATGCCATAAGAGCGGACCGCTTGGCGTACTTTCACATATTGGCAACCTGCCAAATGTAACACAGCAGCATGTAACCCAGAGATTTTAATGGAACAACAGCACATTTAGCCAATAGCATTGCATTTTATGTCGCAGTGCCCTGAAAGCCACAACATGATTCATTTGTAGACTGAAAATTCGAATGAAATACAATGTACCCATCTCATGCAACACCTCGCACTTGCGGTACATCTTGAACTCAACTTTGAGGCATGATCGTGCATCCACCCGTCTTTCATTTCAGAACCATTTCACAAAGTCTGGCCTCTGCAAATGGCATTCCTGGTGCGTCAAAGCGATGAGAGAAAAATACACGATAACAAGCTTCAAAACAGGATGTCCGTTCATCTATAGGCACGCATGATGGGGAAAAACACCTTTGACATCATAAACCTCATCGCCCGATTTCTGCAAACAATTATTTGAGATATCTTGATATATTTTCAGCGCCTTGGCTGCTATAGGGGACCTATAACTGGGCTACCCTCAATTGGTTTCCGGCTCCTCGAAGGCTTTCCTGGGCTGCTGGGGGACATGCCGTCCTGGGCTGCAGGTTTTTTCAGCTGAAAGGATTTCATCTCCCACTGAGTCTTTTGGGATCAGCCTGAGGCCAACCCACAGCTTTAAAAACAACTTGATACCGCAAACAATTACCATGGCCACTGAACGTTAGAAGTTTCGCCGTCTGCCTTCAACACTCTGTGCAACGATTCGTCGTATGTCATCACGTCTGCAGTGCCCAAGTGCAGTGCAAGGCACCTTTTCTAAAAGCGACGTCCGCACTTGTCGCCACACACTGGGGCCTGGTACCTTGAAAGGACAGCTGAGGGAAGTGCTACTCAGAATGGCATTAGCTTAGTATATGGGTTTGTCATGGTCTGTCCAGTAACTGATTATTTTCCTAATGATAGGGGCTGTAGCTATTGTCATGGTCTATCCAGTAAGTGATTATTTTCCTAATGATATATAGTGGCTTTAAACTTGGATAGTTAGTAGACCACCATTTATGAAAACCCCATGTCGGCATTCATAGAATCTTGGGAGAAAACGTGGAGTTCTGACTGGCATCAATTATGTGCTGGCCATGCATCAACATGATCATCCAGCCTCTTAATTTGGGTGCTTATTTGCTTGTTTTGTGGGTATATCCTTTTAAATAAATTGTAGGCATTTTATTGGTTGCGGCTGAAGATCTGCTTTTAGGATCTTTAGGATGGTGAACATTTGTGAACATCACCATGATTAACCACACTATTTACCATTTCCAACCATCATTCATTTCTCTCTCTCCATCGCCTTCATTCATTTGTACATAACCATTAGTTGCAAGTACTGTCATCGAAATTCATTCCATTGCCCCACCTTGGTACCTCCTCTTTGGCCCACACCAAAATTCCGAAAATGGTTCATCCGAATGTTGATGGTGGATCCCTACAATTGCTTGCCACAATCTACGGATGGGAGATGGTAAGGATGAATAATGAATAATTCTCGGTAATGATGATTTTGCACTATCCATTACTTTGGGAAGTTACCTGTTACAGTCGTAGTGGTTCAGAATGACAGAAATCTCTATACTTCATACGATTGGGCAGTTCTTCATTCACTACTGATATAATTGATTCACCCCTGTGATTGGCTGATAGTAGATTTCGAAAAAGTAGTAATACTGGTACTATCATGTGACTATCACTACTATGCCATCACTGATCACTTATCACTACAAAAAATCACATCTACTATACTTACTAAGTACTTACTATACATCACTGATCACTTATCACTACTATATCCCTATACGTACTATACCACTATCATTCTCAAGTTGCTAATAATTGGTGATATAGTAGTTATAGTTGGTGGTAGTAAGTATAGTAGTAGTAATATACAGTAGTAACTTTCTCAAGTAACTTGGTGATAGAAGAGTACTGTAAGTTGCCGCATGACGGTACTGGTGGTCGGTGTCTTCTGCAGGTCGCTCCGCTTCGCTCCGCGCCTCTTCAGCACCTGGCCCCACCGTACCGTCTACCTGGCGTTCGGTGGTTCAGCCCGCGGACGAAGGGGCTGAGCTTTGCGTTGCCCAGGCTGCCACAGCATAGCGAGTGAACTTCCATGTGCCGCTTGGTTGGTTGAGTTATGTTGAGTTCATTGAAGTATATTTGAAGTGGAGTTGATATAGTTGGTCTGTTTGCACTTAGGGTCTTTCGTTCGCACAATCCAGCCCTTAGCTATCGCAAAAGCATCACATCATCGAGCTTGAGCGGCCAATGCTCGACAGAAATGCCGCATGCTCTTCATTGTGGCGCCATGAGCTCTAAAATTCTCAGGTCAGGAAAAATCATCCCCCATCATCCCCCTTGAACCTTACCCGGAGGAGACAGATTCCATTCCATTGATTTAAATCCTTGACACCGTTTTTATGAAATGCAAAACCGGGGAATTAGGGGATTATGGAATGGGCAAAAGAAAGTCAGGAAACCCAAGTTTCTTATAGAGTGTCTGCATTCAACCTCAGCATTGGCAACGTATTTCAGCTTGGAAGCTGTCCGATTCCACAACCCTTAGATTTATGCAATGCGGGCTGGCAATGAGGGAGTACAGCAATAATGGTTGCTTCTCAAAACCCATAGCGATGCACCAGCACTTGCAGGACATTAACTTATCTTGAATAATTCTCCCACATCTGACATCAAACCGCTATTGTCAAAACATCGCCTGTGAAACGATCAGTTATGATGGGGATCCGGGATACAAATGATGCCACGATTCTGGGAAAAACCCGCAAGGGCATGCATCAAACCCAACATGCGTGCACTGTGCAACCCAGAAGTTGGCGGTTTGAAATTGCTGTTCCTGTTTGGTGGACCATGGTAGTTCGCAACCTCTCAACATAGCTTGGCCAATAATGTAGATGACTCCCCAGTCTTGCCATCATGAAGGATTGCTGGATAGTGGTAGTGATACACCAGGGAACCATCCCCCCTCTCTCCCTCCAGGCTAGTGGTATTTCATGCTATTTTACCATCAAATGGTAATTACGGTTCATGAAATTTCTGATTAGATTATTTTTCTAGATATTTCCTTTCCAGGAATGACTCCCCACCATGGTTTTCCATATTTGTCTGTTGTTTAGCGATGCTACGATGGACCCTGGCCAGGGTCTTCCTAAACGGAACCGCCATCTCACCTGGCGCCGGGCCTCGTGCGACCGATCGCCACAGCCAATGAGAAGCAGCAGGGCTGTCAGTAGCCCGGCCTGAAACGAAGCTTCCGAAAAGATAGTGATGATTCGGTTGATGGTTTTGATGGCTATGGATGGTTGTGGCTAGTGGATCTTCATGGTGAACAGCTGCTAATAGCTTTTGAATGTTAAGGATAACAACTTAATTGGCTAATTATGGTGAATAATGACTATCGAAATGGATGCCAACGGTCAACAGCTGCTGACAAGTGTTAATGGCCGGTTGTTGCTCGTGACAAAAGTGATAGTTAGTGATCATTTGGATGACTAGCACTTGCTGGCGATACGTCAACCACCCAGGGCCCCTACATCATGTAAAGGAAGCGTGTGGGATGGAGATGCGCAAACGTAGTCACGGAATGTCACGGAGGTAAAATCAGTGAAGAGACGCATTCAATGTGAAACATTGTGAAACCAGTGCAGCCATGTGTAGCCAGGGTTTGGCTTGGCCGAAATCTCAAACCCATACCGTACACATCATGCTTTGCATGATGGCTAGGGTCTGGGCTAGCCTGCTGTGATGCAAGGACACTGCGAGTCTTAGCAATTTACCAAGCTCAGTCACAGGACACTTTCCATAGACTTCGCGACGGCTCATATGTCTTGTCTCTCCAAGTCTTTCGCCAAGTTGGCCCTTGGGACATCCGAGGCGTCATCGGCATTTCTACGAGATTCCATCGAGCACCTCCGAAGAAGCACCATCGCAGCTACCACCATGGTGAAAGCACACCAACCTACAGCTGCCCATAGGCTATATTCACAGGCCTCTCTGGTGACCATTGAGCCACCGTAGAAAGTCGCAAAGAATGCTAGGAAAACGAGAGCGCTTGTGGCGTGATCACAGTTGCAAAGTGGAAATGCCCAACGATCACAGAAGTACAGAATCAGATTGAGACTTGCGAAGAACCAAAAGAAGGACTGTCCAATGCCGACCCCAATGAAATGCGTAGACACCACTTCTGCTGGTGCCCCTCCGCGCACCAGTGCCGTAACGCAATCCAAGGTAGAACTGACAACTGCGACAATGACCATTCCAATATAAGGTAGCGGAATGCTGGTGGATCCTATCCTCAACAGTTCCTCACGCAAGTCCTGTCGAACAAAGTCTTCAAAGGCCCCCTCGCTGCCATACCATGCACGAATGGCATTGTGAATGAATTCCCTGTCAAAGTCATTGCGGCACTCTGCCTGATCCAGTGAAAACGTCTCCAGCGAATAGATCATGACGCGCTTCTTTCTGATGATCTTTCGAAGCAAGTGGATGATGATGTAGGTGGGCAACAGGCCAACAAGATATGCAACAAAAATCCACGAGCCAAAGGCTTCGGTTACCATGATCATCTCGGAGAGTGTAGAGACCAAATGAGCGCCCACAAACATGACCACTACACCAATCTCAACGAATATGGGACACATTGTCACTTTCCCGTCTGGATTTGCTGCGTGATATGCTGCCAGCTCGAAAACACCTCAGTCAAATTCTTACAGAGCATGATTGGGCAAACATGCTTCTCACAGCACATCAAAAGTCATTGGTGATGTAACAGCGAAGGGCACCAAAATCATAATCAACTCACAATTATATATCACCACCACCACCAGCATCATCATCATCATCATCATCATCATCATCATCATCCTCATCATCGTCATCCTCATCATCATCATCATCATCATCATCATCATCATCATCGTCATCCTCATCATCGTCATCCTCATCATCATTCATCATTCATCATCATTCATCATCATCATTCATCATCATCATCATTCATCATTCATCATTCATCATCATCTTCATCTTCATCGTCATCGTCATCGTCGTCATCATCATCATCATCATCATCATCATTCATCATCATCATCATCATCAACATCATCATAGTCATCATCATCATCGTCATCGTCATCGTCATCATCATTCATCACCATCATCATCATCATCATCCTCCTCATCATCATCATCATCTTCATCATCATCATCATCATCATCATCATCATCATCATCATCATCATCATCATCATCATCATCATCATTCATCATTCATCATTCATCATTCATCATTCATCATTCATCATTCATCATTCATCATTCATCATTCATCATTCATCATTCATCATTCATCATTCATCATTCATCATTCATCATTCATCATTCATCATTCATCATTCATCATTCATCAT
>VSDK01024302.1:404685-425997 GCA_009767595.1 Symbiodinium kawagutii
CCCAGCGGAGCTACACCATAATCGGGATAGGTATGGCGGGCTCCACAAGACCCGCAACTCTTCGGACTGTCTGAGAAAGCCTCCCAAGCCATAGATTCCACGTGTCATCAGCTCTTTGTCAGTTTGATGAATGCATGCCACGTCCAGAAAGCACACAGACTTTTGTGCACGGCAAAGGGCAGGCGTATATGGCACCATTGCAAGCCCCAGCATCATTGAAAGGAAACTGGTCGTCAACATCCATGGGCCAAAAGGACATGGTGTCAAAAAGCCAAGAGTGCCAGATCTGTATGGAAAGGGTGCAGGTAGCCTTCCCGACAGTCCCAGGCTCATCATGAGTGCCATGCACAGGAACCAAACCAGCCACATCTGCTTCCAGCCAGATTGAAGCGATAATGACAAAACCTGAACGATGGGATTCCCCCATCATGGGTTGGGACACATTTTTCAACGCCCCTGTAGAACGATAGTGCGGCAAGCTTAGAATAATGATTTCAACATTCATGTTGCGTGGCCAAAAATAGCACCCTAATCAGTAGGTTGATGTTGCCTAGGTAAGGGCATGTGATACACAAAACTATACATCACTTAAGACATCTTAAGATGCTTCATGATCAGCAAACAAGTTGACTTTGGGCACTGCTGACCTTCCAGCGTCCAGGCGTCAACCAGGTGTGTGACAGAAATACGTCATAGCGCTTGACGGGATGGGACTTGTCCCACAGACCTGTGCGTGCTTCCATCTTCATATCCAGTGGTGACTGACGCCACATTTTCCCAAATCTCTGTAGAGACTTGTGGAGCTCGATTCCGCGCAGAATTTCGGAATCCACATCGAAATGAGGCATCTGGAGAATCCTGCTATGGGTATTTGGCTTAGAATGAGATGGAATGATCTCTTCTGGGACATTGTCAGGCTGCGGTTCATCACAGGCATGTTGGGTCTCAATGACTTCCTTGGGCACAGGTGGTTCTGGTGAGTCCTCTTGACAGCAGCTGGCTGCCACCCCCATGGCTCCCAGCTTCCAAGCGAGGCCACTGAACAGGGTTCTACCATGAAGGAACAACTCAGAATCATCATGCAAGCCAGTTGGAACACATGATAAACAGAAATGTGTTCAAGTCTTTCAGAATCGGATAGATTAGGGAATGATGGAAAGGGCTTACACTGGGTCCATCTATAAGCTTTTAAGCACTGTCTCTGATGCATCCGCATCCGCACATCGGTTTGCAGTTCACGCTAGCTAAGCCCGGGTAGATGGTGCTGACAAAAACAATGATTGTGTACGGTGTACGGTAAACTCTGTATGGATTGTTTGGGTAGGCCTTGGTTATCTTGGTTGGCCGATATAAGTTGATTGTTTGGCTGCAAATCTTCATCGAGCGGAAGCTGATACTGTTTGCGTGCCACAAGATGCGGCGGCCAAAAGTTCGAATCTTCGGCCCTATGGCCCCATCGTCGTGATGATCTTCCATTGAATGGCAAGGAATGATGAACGCTGCCTCTGACAGAATCATTACCGATTTCAGCGTGCTCCAACTCTTGATTACAATATGGAGCCTTCAAGCCATGCACCCACCCCTTCCGAAAGAATCCAGATCATATTTACCGAGATCGTGAACTGTTCAACCGTCAAACCAACAAGTCACTATGCTGAAGCATGCTGAGATGCTGGCAGAAGCTTCGGAATAGAATCCTGCGATGCCAAATGATGCCAACCAGTGCTGGACCCAAACCTCTCAAATAATCAAATGTTCAGCGCGAAAACGGAAAACCTATTGAAACAAAATAACGTTGAATGATCTGGTTTCAATAGGTTGATCTGGTTGAAAACCTGTTGATCTGGGTTGATGCTGAATGTGTTTCGCACATGCGGCACAGCATTGACCTGAGCTGCTCGGCAAACTCCGTATAGCCTCAGTCCCGCATCCAAGTTGTCTGCACATGTTAGGCATGCTGCTCTGCACCGGGACCATCCGTGGCCAACGCCCATCCGGAGGTTACTGAGGATTCCTTAAGAACGTCAATGTATCAAAATACGGCAACTCATGGGAAGTTTATCCAAAACTCTTGGGGAGTTCATTATTGGTATTGGCCCATGTCTGTGCATCCAAGGTCAGAACAGCCTGCGTGCGGATGATTGTGCCACCTCAGCTTTGGTCTGTGGCTGGCCTCTTACTTCGGATATCTTCGGATTCATTTCCTTTTCATTTTTGTGTGATGTCACAGTTGGAGGCTGCCGGCAAACCATGCAAAACATACATAAACATACCACAATCCATTCACAAACCTGTCTAACCTCTCCAATAAGTAATTAACTTCGACTACTTTGGTTTTTGGACTCGTTTCAAAGGAGATCTTGAGACATCTGGTGACATTGTTGGATAGCGGCTCTAGTATGCTCTAGTCACGCTTGAACAGCCAGCATCAATCGAGTTCGTTTGCTGCAACGATTGCAACAAACAATCGTATCCACTAGTTGTTTGTTAGTTGTATTGTTTCGTTGTCATTGTTGTCTGCCCTTCCATCCCTTCCCCACATATTAAACATCACCTTAACTCGAGGTCTATTGGGAGAGCTCTTCAACTTCGATTCTGCTATTTTAACGTCACTATCGGCATGGGATCAGTGAGCATTGTCGACGAGAGCCAGGGCTTGCTCCCATATAGCAACTGGTGGCAACCATGGTGTCCCAGTGGTGACCTATGAACGGCAAATCCGTATCAACCCTCCAAATGAAATTATACTAGTAGATCACCAGCTATGCCACTGACGATGCCTCAGTGATGGTTTGTTCAAAGCTGGATTTACCACTAACAAACGATTAGGAGAGCATGGTGGATTAAGTATTTCAATCTATATATTGAATCAATGGTGATTAGTGGATCAACCCTTCTCAACAAGTCGTGCAGAATCATCAACAATTGATGCTTGTTGACCATCAAGAACCATTAGGTTGATCATCAATCCATGATACTGTGTACATCAATGATCATCAATGAACATCAGTGAACATCAATGACCCACTACTAGCATGTGTAAGCATCTGTTACAAGGTGTGCCTCCAGCAGTTGTAAGCTTGTTCACAAGCCAGTCAACATCAGTTCACTAACTATTGTCATACCTACCATTTTCCTGGGAGTTACCCTAATCATAGCCCAAGTTCAAGAACTGGACAAAAAACATCAAACAACTAGGGTAGCATTGCAGCTACAACCCAGATTATAACCCAAGTTAGCCTTGCAACCCGAGACTTCTGACCCAACTGGTTACGCTGATGCTGCCCACCTGGCTGCCCTGGGCTTACCCGACGGATCCCCCGCAGCTCGGCAGCAATGGCTTCGTGCACGTTGTTGTCGAGACAATGAGCCTGGCGCGTCACGGAGTGATGCGACTGGTGCTTCACCACCCTGACATGAAAAAAATATGCGCAGGTCAACCAAACATTTGTTAGTAGTGACTAGGGAAAATTGAAAAAAGTGTAAAACCACCAGCCAGTCGGTTTCTTTTTTTTGCAAATGTAAGGAGACCTTGAGGGGAATGCGAACCCAACAACAAAGCTACAAACAGTTGAATGCTAACGATATAGTCAACTGAGTAATCAAACCAACCAGTTGTATAAAAGGCTCACAGGTTCAGGACAATGTGCCTAGTGTAGCAATCATGATCCACTAATCAACCAACGGACGCCGTCAAACGCAAAGCACACAGGCACCCAGGACAAGAAATCGTTGACAAGAACTTGGGTGACACACGTTGAAGACTTCGGTCCCTGAACAAAGGCCTCTTCTCCCGCTGCGCAGGACTAGAGACCCCCTAACCACTGAGAGCCCGAGCCGGGAAGCCTTTGTTACTCATGATGGTAGTAGCAGTTGTTGTGATGACAGGATCATAGAGCCCAAGTCAAATCCCCTGCTATAGTCATCATGCCTCAATACTAGCCCTCTCCCTCCAAACCATGTTTGTTTTTTTTTGCTCGTGGCTCACGTTAGGGGGAATGGCATGATCAACCGTTGGGTTGTCACCCCTTGTCATTGTCCGTGACTAGCCATTAATTGGCCCTCAGTAACCATCACTTAAGCGTCAAAGAAGCATAAACTACTGTAAGCATTGTCAAACTGGATCTTCAACGTTTGCCTAATGAACCTTTAAGCAATGTGTGCTGAATAGCTGGGCCTTGGATCAAGTAGTGGAGCATAGGAACAACCGCATTCGCGCTATGGAACAAACATGCGCACACACTCGGGCAGGATATACATATCACAAAAACAACTGTGCGCGAGTATGCGTCTGCAAATGAACACGTGCCTGTAAGCGCAAAAAAACTGGTTGCACACATGCATACACAATTATATACCTGTATCAACGCATAGGTAACAAACAGAGACGTGCATTTGCATACCTCCAAAATGACATCAAGTAGCTATGAACCACTCTGATTGGTCGGCTCGCAGGTTGTACCCAGCTCCCGTCCCTCCTTCAGGACGTCCCAATCACCGCCGTTGTGGAAGGTTTCCATCAGTCGGCTGTGCAACGGCGTCACCATGGCCCAATAACGCCTACAGAGCTGCGATTCTCATGGGATTTCCTGCAGAAGCAGCCTGGCCCCTGGTATTGGGCATGGTCTGCCGGCAAACCTTGATGGGAAATGACCGATTTGAGTGCCAGGGTGGCAGGGTGCCAGGGTGCCAAGCTGAGACAATCCAAATTTGATGGTTCCCAAGCTTGAAACATTCCCAGTTTGCAGGGGTTGCCCGCAACTTCTGGGCCCCGCATTCAATTGATCATTAGCACAGAATGCTTGGAATTGCTGTGAGAGATTGTCAATGGCCAAGCAAAAAACGATGTTCCGCTCTTAATTGGTTTACTGCTTTTTCCCACTAAAGGAGCCTCTGTCGAGGCGCGAATAGAAAATTTGGTGGCTTTCACATCAGCATATCACAACATAAATGTAACACAAACGAACCTACACAGGTCCAGCCTTTCTGATATTAGAATCCCCCAGGTTCTCCTCAAACTGCATGATCTACATGGGCTCTCAAGTTGAGTGGCAAGGGTTTCTGAAGTTAGGCCGCCCGACTCCCATCCAGACTTTAAGCTTTGAAGCTCGGCAAACAGCCCTCCTTCAGTGCCAAAATCGGGAAGGCAGGGGAACCTGAAAGCAATAAAGTATTCTGGAATCCAGCTAAAATATGGATCTATTTCTCAGACTGTGGCTTCACGGGTTGGTTGATTTTCTCAGACTGAGTCATGCCAAGTCATCCCCGGCTCAATTTCCATGAAGTTCCTTTTCAAGCACAAATGGATGATTGAACCACCTCCTTGCCTACTTATAGGCATGACTGATACAAGAGCCCCAAGGGCCCCAAACCGAAATCACAAAATCCGAACCATTCCGAATCATTCCGATTGTTGCCACACATTTCTTAGCCAACAGCTGTGCTGGTCTGCTCTCCTGCGCTGTGACCAGGAGGTAGAGACAGATCCGGTGGCCTCGGCTGAAGTGGGTTCGTCTTCCTTTAGATTGTGGACTGGAAGAAATTCAACGATTTGGCAGGCAATCGCAAACGATGTCTGCAATACATCTATCCGCAAACAGGTCTGCAACTTTCCCTGATGCACGACATGCGTCAATCTCAACTCAAAAAACATCAAAACGCATGTATGCTCTTCCAGGACAATTGGAAATCACAGGCATGGAAGAAACAACACTCATCACAAGTGCATCTCAAACCAGCAAAACAACTGTTCCATGCTATGTAGTTCTTGCATTCCATGACGCAGGTAGCAAGCATGCATAACCATGCTCTTCCATCATCTTCAATCCAAGGCCGCCACATGGTTTCCACAAGAACTTGCAACGCAGTGAGACCTGCCAATGAGAATCTCAATTCATTGCCTCGCCAAAAGTCTAAGCTGATCTAGAGACTTCCGATTTTCTTGCCAACGAACCGATGGCAAGATCTTGAGGCAAGGAGATAGATAGCCAGGTATACCAATAATTCGACAACGGGGTAGATGCCCGTGAGTCATGTGTCCATGGGTTTTTGTGTTCCAGCAGTTTGACACTTGTCCTCCTGCTCACGGCACCCAAAAAGGAAAGTCCACCGATTGTCTGAGTGCGGGCCTAGAGAATGCATGTCCAAGCGCGTCCGATATTCGGAGCGAAGCATTGGACTGCACCTGAGGAAGCTCTCGCTACTCTCCACTCATGCAACCAGGAATGCATCTGCCAGTCAAAAAGGGAAACCCGGTGGTCCCAAAAATACATAAAAATACATGGAACATCATGGAACAGGAATGATTGGCCCATTTCATCCAATTTCCATGTTGATTTTCTGCTCAAGGGACGCACAGCCCATGATTCCGCGACGGCCGCAAAGATCAGTCAGTCGATTGGAATTTGAGCTGCAGGCTCCAATTCCGTCCAGCCAAGCAGGAACTGAACCTCTCAGTGTCCACAGCAACTCATTCATTGAGATCTTTCCGAACCCCCAAGGTTCAACCATGTTCCCCTCG
The DNA here is from genome assembly GCA_009767595.1 of Symbiodinium kawagutii. Classification (NCBI taxonomy): domain Eukaryota; class Dinophyceae; order Suessiales; family Symbiodiniaceae; genus Symbiodinium; species Symbiodinium kawagutii. The sequence continues at coordinate 411,206 of VSDK01024302.1, forward strand.
AAATCCTCAAAAAATCGTGGGAACTTCAGGGGTTGCCTTGGGAATTTCTGTTTTTGTGTCGTTGGCATGGTGGCTCCTCGGTAACCAAGGCCGCGACCCATGCGGAAACTGGCCAGTACCGGCCTAGGCCACGTGGCAAACATTGGCCAAGATGATCGGTAGCCCGCATGGGAGGCTGAAGGAATGATAGGAACGGATCATCGGATAAACAGCAGGCATCAGCAGCCTGCACTATTTCCAGGAACTTATTTCTGGAGCAGTGTCCAGTCTAAGCGTAAAGTCATGTCAGATCATCCTGGGTCATGCTGCTATATCATGCCAAACTCTGCCATAGCCATCTATGAGTCGCAGGTCCACACGGTCCCCTCCAAACATGGACAGGCGAAGATACTGACACAAACTACTCTGTTCATGACTGTGAACACTACTGTAGCTGGTGTTGACATGAGCAAACTCTGGCGATTTTCTTCAGTAAACCAAGCGATTTACAGGGAAACCATGGGAAATTCGGAACCCAACATCCCCAAATCCCCAAACCACCATTTTTCACAAGGAAATCCACCCTGGTTCGATCAAACCACCATTTTTCAGGGGCAAAACGACCCCCAGCGCCGTGGCACGCACCGCGGCACCGGCATCGTTTGATCGAACCAAGACACAGTCGCCACCCACATCCAGGTGATGCCAGGTGGTGGCTCCGTCCTCCCGAAAAGATCAACTCATCATGTTCAGCCAATTAAGTTGATGAGTAATGCTTATAGCATGCTTGATCTACTTCAAGAAAGGTCAAGTCTGTTCAGTAAGCACAATAAGTTGACTATAAAAATTAGGCCAAATAGCCACAAAGTAAGCACAATAAGGTCAAGTAATTATATACTATAACCTGCAAATGAACATTAAAGTAACCACTATCAGTTGATCATGAGTAACTAAACAAAGTTGAGAAAGCAATGACCACTGCTCATAACATCTATTGAGCTAAATATAGCTAAATCACAAGTAATCAAAATGAAGTAAGGCAGTAGGATTGTTATAACAAAGTCGTTATCGTTGTGATCACTCATGACGGTCATTGCACATCATTATTATACAGTATATTCCTGTGAATGCGATCAACTCATCATAACTATTTTACGTGATTGACAATAAGTTCTGGGCTGATCATAGGGTGAGAATCACACTTATAAGTATAAGTTGCTGGTTGATGATGATATGATCCCTGTGTGATTGTTGCTAAACTGATCGTATGTAATAGGGATCTATATAATAATCAACAATGGCCAGAACATGCTACGATTCTATCATCAAACTGATGGTTGTCCGTATGAGTTGACTCTATTGACTCTTTTTGAATGACTGTATATACTTGATAGTTGTCAATTCATCAATTCACCAATATTTTATAAGCAAATAGTTGCCAGTGCAATGAACAATTCAGAGTATTGCACCATCTGCAAACAATATTGCCTGTTCTTGACGCGACCGATCGCTACCATTGATGGTCAATGGGTTATTGTCAATCATTTGTTGCTGATCATTGGTGACATTAGATGGTTCACAAATGTAATGGTTCGCAAGGGGGTCATAGTGATCCATGATGGATAAAATATAAAAACGGTTAATGGATAAAGCCCATTAATGAATCATAGGCAGTTACCAACAATTAATATACATAATATTATAGCGGGCGACTGCGATGATTGATGGTTAACTGGTAGCTAAAGTGATTTTGATAGATGACGATGAGTGGTTCATGGATTGTGAATGGAGTCATGTAGCAGTGAGTAGTGGATGAATGTAGGCATTTTGATGCTGCTCGAGTGGCAAGCTGGCCGCAAACACTTAGAGTAGTGGTTGGCAAAAAACAAACATGGCAAAATGGTGGCAACAAATAGAACAATTAACTTATCATCCATCGAGCATGAATCAAATGAACGAAGGGGGATGGCAGCGTACAACAAAGCAGGGCAATAGTGCCAGAACCGGGCCAGAATCAGTTTGTGCCGGTTTTCCTCGATAGCTTTCGGTTGTTTCTGGCGTATTGAACCGACCTGGCTTTGAATGGGGATGTTTTCATGACAAAGGTCACTCAAGGTTGACCAGCCGGTGACCGGTCGTAGATGGCCCATGGGGCTTCAGACTGGTCCTGTCTCAATGGTAGGAGGTGACTAAATTTCAGACAAGGTGCGCATTTTGGCGCTTCTTACGCATATCAACATGCTTATTTGCTTGGTGGTTTCAACCCCTAGATCTTTTCAGTTAGCCAGCGAACCATCCCTTTTCTCGGCGACGAAGAGTCTCCGCCCCTGTGGGGTGGAGGCAAACCCTACCACAAAGATCCTTCAGCAGCGCGCCAAAGGAATGACATCATGTTCTCGTAAAATGAGATCATCTTACGAAAAGAAAATATGCTGCACTGCCACGATGTCTCCTCTGCATGTGGGGCACTGCTTGAACTTGTTGTTTTGGTCCGACAACTGAGAGTAACACAAATAGCAGCACACCGTGCGGCGACAAGTCAATGCTATTTGCCCGACAAATGACGGGTTCCCTGTGACCACACAGTGTGCCGAAAACGGTCTTCCAGGGCTCTGTTCTCTCTCTGGAGGCTCTCGATTGCGGACAACGACTCCTTCAGGAGATTCCGTGTCAACTCCGCCTCCTGCGCCACCTTCTCGCTCTGCTGGAGCAGCTCGCTGCATAATCTTTGCAAAGTCTGGGCCTTCTCATCTTGCTCTGTGAGGATGGCTTGCAGGTCCTTCTCATAATGAAACCTGGAAGGACCCATACAACTTTCTCTTTTCTCAAAAACACCACTAACTCTGGTGGCAAGGTTTTCCTTCTCCCACCCGGCATCTCTTGAATTCTGAATTCTTGAGCGAACCATCCCAAATATTGAGAAAATACAAAAAAATGCTTAAAATTGAAATCATTGAAAAGTTCAAACTAATATCAACTAGCTTGCATCTTTAATGACCAAATACACACATTTTCCCACACATATGTGATCATCCGTATCTTCCTGCAAGGGCAGCAGCAAAAGAAACAAACAAACAACTTCAACATGGCGCTGTCCACAATATGCTCAAGCCACATGCCAACCATCATAGAGTGTTGGGAAACGACTCAGAGACATCAAATGGCATCAGAATGCCATGGACCACCCCACATGGCCAGCCACATGGACACCCTGGTTCAACGCGCCTGTCCCACCCTGGTTTGGCGCGAAGGTTGTGCCCGATCCTGGAATCCAGGAACCGGTGTCCAGCAAGAACCCAGGTGCTACCCCTAGCCATGAACAAACAGCCAGAAACAACTTTTGTTCTGCGAAGTTCTCACGGCAACCTGCAAGGGCACATTCGCTGTCCAAGAACAAATTGCCACTTGACTAAATAGATCCTTCCTGAAATGAAGCTACCTCCAAACCCATGCTTTGCTTCCCAGCTGTGAGATTGTGGGATTGCCGAAAGACTTCGCTCATTCTTAAAAAATCCAAAAACAAACCCTGCTTGCTACTTGAAAATCTTTAAGCATCTTGAAATACTGAAACCATCTGAAACCCTTATTTTTGATTTGCTTCCCCTGGTATCTCTCATGGTTGGGCTGTGTAGCAACACCTGTCCTGGGAGTCCAAATCTGCTTGCCAGCTTTGCACGTCCACCGCCAAGCCAAAATCCACCAAGCCTGGACCCAGGACCCCAGATGACCCTAGATGACCCTAGGACGCACTTCGAGTGGGGGTCAATCAACTTGGGCATTTCGACCCTTGACGTTGCCGTCGCCAACAGCCACAACCCACCAAGTCTTACAAGTTTCACGCCCGTCTTTGGCCAGTCGGCTCTGGGCTGTTCTCGAGTGTTGATCTCTTTATGCGTTTCAAAACGCTTGTAGCACTGATCCGCGCATGTTCACCAAATGCGACGTGTATTGACCCGAAAAACCATGGTGTGCAAGTTGTTGGTAGCAAGGTTGCTGGTCTTCACTTCAGACTGCATGCAATCCAAGTGCAAACTGGACCTAATCTCCTTTGCTGCTCAGGAACCGTATTTGGGATCTGGCCCGTTGTCAAAATCAATCAAGATGTTGTGCCTTAGAACCGCCGTGGTTGAAACCAGCACCAAGCAAGCTGCAGTGTTGACATGATCTGATGGATCGAAGCTCTTTGCAGTGCGCCATCCGTCTCTCAATACATTACGTACACCTAGCCACCAAACACATGCAACACACCATACGTGCAACGCAGCATCCAAGTGCATCCAAGCACATGTATTCAAGTATTCCGACCAACCTACATACGCACGTGAAACACATACTCTCGGTACTAAGAACCATTGAATCAATTTCTCATTGAACGAATCTATCTCTCTATGCCCTGTACGCATTGACGTCGCGATGGTATGCAAGTGCCGCCTGGGACAAGGCTGCCAGCCGACAGCAAAAGAGGCAACACAGCTGGCTTCGTGGTTTTCTGCCTTCCGGCAGACATGGACACTCCGTTGAACAGTAGGTCTATAACAAACACCATGTTATGTTCATTGGAATTTGTTGGTTGAAACATGTTGAAACATTTTGTCCGCAACCCAGACATGTCCATTTGGGTATGATATGTTTATGGATTTTCAAAATCATCAAATGTCCCAGCCCCGCCAAAGTATTTGTTTCATGATCTGTGTCAATATGGCAATATGGGTGGTTGCTGAGGAGAACGCAGTCGACACGTCTTAGACACCAGGCACAAAGGAAACCCACAAACAAATGAAATCAAATGCCTGCTGCTGGGCACTGCTTCCGGACTTCCAATCACAGACATGCGTACATGTTCTACATCCCGATCTTTGTTATCCATTGTCAGCATTGTCATCACCATCATTGAAGCATCATCATCATCATCATCATCATCATCATCATCATCATCGTCATCGTCATCGTCATCGTCATCGTCATCGTCATCGTCCTCGTCATCGTCATCGTCATCCGGCCCGGTGCTTGGCGGGCAAACGTCAGGGTTGCAGCGAACATTTTCCATGCCTGCACGATGAAAATTCCTGCATCTCTTGATTCTTTTGGATGACTAAATGCCCAAAGGGTACCCAACGGATGGCTTCATGATGGCGTCATGTCACTTCCCACATCTTTCCACCAGTTAAGCCACCAGCTCTCTCTGTGGCCTATCCGACCCATCGCAGACCATAACACATGGCCAAGTAAATCTTAGTGGTCTTTCCACGCAATGCAGGACTCTTCTGAGTATCCAGGCAATGTGTTCTTCGAAAGCTGGAGACAGCTGTTGCAAAAGCTCACATGCAAAGTGGAAGGCCTAGCCAGTGCCGGATCGGATCAGATCAGCTTGCAGCGAATCACAACGAGACATGGAAGCATTGCAGCTCTATATCAGCTGCCAGTGGCGGCAAGGTCTTCTACTGGGCAAGCTATTGTGAGTAGTAGAAATGAATATTGTTATGTCACGAGAGGGAGATGTAACGACATTGCTACATCCTCTGCACTTGCCAGTTGCCAAGTCACATCAATTACGCCAGAAAAGCCCCCAATATGTTGAGAGATGGAGAAAAAATCAACTGCTGGCCGATTGACATGGCCTTTGGGTGAGGAAAATGAGTTCCTCAGACCTCATGCCATGTGCCAGCTCCCCCTCGCTCTCCTCATTCATCGTTTCGATTCGGCTTCCGCTTCCAGAAGAGCCTCAAAAGTATCTCTGCTCTGCTCGGCTCAGTTCACTTGTGAGTTCACCTTGCAACATGTCCCTGTGCGGTAGCTGAGGGTTCCGAGGCGCCAGTTGAACAGAATTCGGGTCGTGAATTCAGAGGGTGCACATCAGGGGGCACACTCACCATAGCCATAGCCATTTGCAGCTGCTAATTGTGATCTGAGATTCGGACGTTGGTCTGGGAGATACTCCTCTTGTCTAGCCCTGGCTCTTGTGCCGTCGGGCCCACTAAGGGGGCATGCCGGCCACTTCTCCAATGAAACTTTGGTAAGACATATCTTTCTACACACCAGCAAGCTCCTAGAAACCCGTGCGGGAGGTTGCAAGAATTTGCTCAGATCAAATGAGGTTGTCAAATTGCTTGAGCAACTACACACCGATGTTTGGCATTGAAACTATAGACAGTGTTGTGCCTCTACTTGCCCCAAAAATGCTCTCATCTATCATGGGAACGGTGTGCATTATTACGTTGCAAAGGAATGTGCATTTTTCAAGTGCATTAGTATTTTCCTGCAATGTCGTCATTCTGCCAAAGACTTTTAAATGCAATGCAACTCGTTACAGTCGTACTGTTGCACAATAGTTTTTTGACTTCTCCTCTAGCATCCATCGTGGAACTAGAAACGCTACCACTTCCTACCATTTAGGACCATTTGCCACCACTTAATTACTAACATTGACCTCCATTCTGACAATAAATTGGCTCACACGTCCTATGCCCACACTATGCCTGAGGAAGGTGTCCAGGGGCTGTCCGGGCAATCGTGTCATCGCCTCGGAGTAAGCCATGATTGGCCATGATTGGCCATGATTGGCCAAAGGCTTCCTGATCCGTAATTAATGGTTAATCTATGTTAATCTGTAAGTACTGGTCATATAACACATGACCAAATGAATCCAAATGATAGGCACCAAGGGTCACACCAAGGGTCACTGAATTTCTGACCCAATGAGATTCAACGAAATTCAATGACCATAGTCAGCATAATGATCGATCAAGCGTGATAAATTTACAGTACTCATTTGTTGAAAATGCTGAGTGTAAGGGTTAACTGAAGTGGTCAACAATTAACAATACTTGTCATACGACCCGCTTGCAAATACCTGATGATAGTACCGGTTGTAATCTGAATGATTCATGCTTGACAAGCAAGGAACAATACAAGGGGGAAAACTATGCAAAGCACAAGGCCTCTGTTGATCAGTGAGGCATCAGCTGCTTTTATAGGATGGGTAGTTGACCAAGGTTTATACAATTTGCCAATGTTGAAGTTGCATCATGTTGCATCTAATTAACTTCAGGTGATTGGCCAGAAAGTGCTTGCGTGTAGTGTGCAGGCAGCAGTCTTGCAGAGCAAGCTGTTTGCAGCTGCATACTGAGATGATTGGCATCTAGCCGTGTCCAGCATGACACACAAAATTGCCAAATTGAAGATTGGAGTGACTGGCTTGAATTGGTTCATTCCCGAGTGATTAAGCATTACAGTATATGTTCTCCACTCTCTGTAGCCGTTATCATAGCTGATAATTGTAACCATCTACTAGTGCTATGCTGCCCCAAGCCGACTCTTTTTTCTAGCTGCAAGCGGAGCATCCAGCGACTAAGACAAACGTGCGAATCCACCGGGTCCCCAGCCAATCGTACGCGATACAGGTTGTCCGAAAGCGCCGTCATGTCGGAACCTGCTGCAGAATGTAGAATGAGTCACGCTACATTGATAGATATTAAGCACACGAAACGTCCGAAGATGATCAATGCAAATCAATTTCCCTTGAGGGGATCCAACTATTTCCTCATGACATCGCAACGCCTGCAACTGTTTTCTTTTTTGGAATATTTCAGGATGTACACATTCATACTGCACTGGAAAGGCCTATCAGCACGACATGACAACAAATCTATATGATATTATTTACACGCACGTGCAATAGCAATTGAATAAATGCCAATCAACCAATGCGAAGAAATTGAGCAAGCACTGTCTAGCAAATTTGCGCGCCACCTTGCCAAATGACAACCCAGTCCAATGCTTGGTGGCAAATGCTACCACGACGAGCGACCAATGATGAGCTGATCCTATCAAAGCATGTCCTATGCATGTCCTTTCTTGTTCCGAAATGCTCACACTTCGCAGCCACGGGCCTACCAGCACTGGCAGCATGCAGGCCTCATTCCCCGCAGATGATTTTTGGGAGCACCATCCATGGAGCCCGAATGTTTCTGGTCATATGATTGTCTCCATGCTACAAACATCATCGTGAGATGAACAGATGATGAATACATGTTGGTAAATTAATTGTTCTCATTATCATGTTAGATTGAATCATTGTCCATCATCTATAGCTAATTGATCTATCAATCTACTCTGATTAAGTACAAGTAAATATCAACTACCCTATTAATCAGTTCTATCTAAAACTCCAATGAACGGTTGAAGAAAAAGTCCAGTCAAATCAAGAGCTAAGCTGTCCGAGGCTGCCACAGGGTCCACCCTCCCAGGTTCCTGAGATCGGCGACCAGGAGATCAGCTAGTCTGACCAGGACCTACAGGTAGTGATATCGATGATCACGGCATAAAATATTTGTGGCTAAGAGATTAGTACATGATTACTAGATCAATGCATGAATATCATATGATTATTATGTGATTGTTATGTAATTATGTATATAGTTATTTTAATCATACATAGTGCTTTCTCAAGTCATAGGGATATCCCCAGTCATCATCCTCGTTGAACCGTTTTTCGTGACCGTTCAATTGGCTGTGAAGGATATCATATAACTATAGCATTTTTGTCATAATCAAAAACTTCAATAGTCAGCAAGCAGCGCCCACAGTGGCAATAATATCTCGGAATTGTTTCACGCATACTGAGGTATGAAATGGTATGACCATGTTTGAAGAATGGTGCATGTTCATGCATGTTTTCACCATATCAGCTTGAATCACAGCTTCATTGGCTTGATAAATATGTCCGGATTCTGATGACACATTCAAACAAATCTGCTAGCCGCTGGCATGGGTTATTTTCATCACTATTGATGTTATAATACGCAAATGTGGCCATAGCTGGCCTAGGATTTTTCGCAAATTCAAGGTGACCATAGGTGCCCTTTACTCGTGGTGGACTTGAAGGGCAGCTCAGCTCTCCTTGCCCTTGAAGGACTCCAAAAGACTCCCCTCGAACTGTGCATTGACCAGGTCCTGAAGTGTGCTCCCCAGCTGTCCAAAACGGAGAAAAATGGGAAAACCAATGGAACATCGTACCCCTCAAGGGCTGATGAGTTGATGAGTAACGTGTGGTTTTCGGATTTTTCCATCAGTTGGAAAAAACATGCAGAACTCAAAGCTTTTCGGCATCACTCATGGACACACCCACATCACAAATGGACAACGACTGACCTGAAGCACAAGCATCAAAGCAGTACTAGTGTCACTATGGGAATTCAGCTCAACCATCTGATTGTGATGCAGTAGTCAGTATGTGAATTCAGCTCAAATATCAGCTCAACCACCTCAACTGTGATGCAGCAGCCCCTTGGATCCCTTGGTTGGTTCCAACATGTTCCAATATTAAACAGCTTAGGCTTTGGGACGCGGAGGCCTCTTTTTTTCAGCGGAGCTTTATGATCAAACGCCTGGAGGCTACCACGGCAGGGAAAAACACAGGGCACCTGGCGTGAGACCTGCGCGCGCCGAGGACATGGCGAATGGTCGCCGCCTTAGCGGGTTACACCCCGCGTTTGGGATGCAAAATGCTGCAGTGACGCAGCGAAAACATGGGCAAACCATGGCAAACCCATGGAATCCCAATGCTGCCTTTGATATCGCAGCAAAAGGATGCAGGGCGGAAAAAATACACAAGGTATCGTCGTGAAATCGTTTGGAGACGCAGCAATACCGGAGGAATGCGCATAGGTTCTCAAAGCCAACCGGAAGTAACAATAGCTGCAGTTCCATCAGAGCTTCCATCATCACCAGCTCCATCAACCCACCTGTCCCGCCCCTCGGCGGACAGGCAGCTCCGACTAGGTGCTAGATCAGAGTCTGTGAGATCCTTGTCCGGAACCTTGCCACACAACGAGGCCAATGTTTGGATCCAACGGCCCGGTGGCGAAGACCGAATGGGCTTGGCCCCAGCCTCAAGCAGCATGTTCACCATGCCCTGCTTGCCCAAGTCAAAGGCCACTTCCAGTGGATAAACAGGTTTCATCTGCACACAATGTTGCCTGTCTGGCACCAGCTGATTGAGATTGCGTGGGCTGTTTACATCCGAAAAGCCGTGTCGATCCAAGAAGGAATTCACCCGATCTCTGCGATATGCAACAGCTTTTGGCGTGTTTGGGTCATTCACGCGTACCAGCGCCATGTTCCTAGAGACACGCTTGGGACAAATTCCTAAACGTGCTCCTGAGCCAAGTTGTCCGCAGGGCACCCATCGTGACAAAAATCTAACAAAAAGCAAACCCAAACCACGGCAAAGCAGTGTCACATCAAGCGCGGAGTCAACCAAACAATCCACATGCAAGCGATATAAAATGATATAAAGATTCACGCTTGCACGAGTGCCAAGACAAACAGTGACAGTCATCAGTGTCACATACGCCTTGACATGTCGGTGATCGCTGTTTGAGGTGCGAACGACATGGGAATGGCACAAGATTTCTTTCAAAGCCAGCGCTGGGCCACCCCCAGTCCTCAGCACGGCCGTCCATTGGGAAAAGCAATTGAAACTGTGACGCCTACACCTGGGAGCCTGGGGGCTTAAGGACCGTCTTGATGACATGTTGATGCTGAAGGATGGAACATGCGACGAGTTCTTTAGAACTTTTGGAGTCTCAATGCTTCATTTGAATTCATTTGATCCAATTCCTGTGTTCCCGAAGCTCTCCTTGGATCTCCCGAACAACACTCCTTTTGACCCCGCAAGTTGAACTGCTCTATCACACATTGTGATGACAATGTGTTGGCAGTGGCGCCACTTCCCACCCCTCCTAAGCATCCCAAAGAGCAACATCATCCGAATGAGGCACATCTGATCCCACGTTCCATGTCTGGGCCTGGCGGACCACTGCGGGGGAGACTGAGAAAGCCTTCACCGCCTGCTCTTTCACATGCCACGCCATAAAGTTGTCCACCGGCATATCCATGGGGAGGAGAGCAATCAATGCCTTGGCAGCCGATGGCCAAATGATGTAACCCACAGTGGTCCAAAGATAGTGAGGCTGCATGAGCACCTTTCCAACCCGCTTTCGGGTGCCACGGTCCTTGCTGGTTAGCCAAAGTGCACCAGCATCTCTGGGGAGTTCTTTCAAAGCCTGGGCCAGTGTTGAAGTGAAGGTGGGCAAGATCACGGCATCATCCTCAAGAACCAGCAATGGCTTACCACTCTTGGCGCATTGTCTCCAAGCCTTCAGATGCGAAGCACAACAGCCACGCTCACCTGGGGACATCTGGATCTTCTTGTCCCGGTACCAGTGGAACATCTGAGCCAAACGTGCGGTGCTCCAAGTCTTCACCACATCCTTGGAAGGAACTTGGGTAACCCTGCCATCCACAGCAGGCAAGCGCTGGAGCTTCAGCCAGGGAGCGTTCTTCGCTCGACTGCGATGCAAGGCCTCCAATCGATCTGGTCGGTTGTCCAAGTTAATGACCACAGCACGAAGGCTTCGCAGTCTTGCGGATGGACTGCTGCGCCCTGCTTGTTTCGTTGAAGTCTTCTGAGTTCTCTTCGCTGTCTTGTTGCTCTTCATTGAACTCGTCATCTTTGATAAAGACTTTTGCTTCATCACCTTCATTCCCATTGTCCACGGCCCGCGTCGCACCAAAAAATGTGCTTTTTGAGAAGTAAGCTGCGGTTGATGAATGTTGACGTTCCACTTCTAAAGAACAAGTGCAAAATTTACATGAATAGCTGCTCTTTCTCTTTCGGTTTTGTCTCCTTACTTACCATGCTACGACATGCTGCAAATGCATCAAACATAATTGAAGCCAGAATGTCAGTGCCAACAAAATTGCATCTGAATCCTGGGGAGGATCGGCTGCTAAGCTCAGCTTGACACTGCTCAGCCTCCCAGACAGCTCCGAAGCTTCCCATGCCTCAAAAGTTGTGCAAACTTCGCTGCGTCGTCGCTTCAAGTCTTACCATCTTGTAGATATCTTAGGCCATCTTAAGCCCATGGGGCCCCAAACCCAGAGGCTTCTTGATGCGACAAGTGCCGCCGCCAGTCATGATGGGCAAAACGGCCTCAGCTGCCGTCTGGTTGAAGACTTCAAGGGACAAAAAGTAGCAAAGAACAATCTTACGCAGTTCTCTCGTCTCTGCGACATCTGGTGCTCCGTGAGAAAAACAACTAACTTGCCTCTTGACCGCGAGCGTACAACAGAACATTTGCCCACTATCAACATTCATCTGCCGAGCTGTTGCGTCTCTACCTTACTGAACCATGTGGGTGCAGATAGGAAATCATAGGATGCTGCATCACTGGGGAGTCATGACCCATCCATTGGTGAAGCCCTTGAGCACATCAGGTGGTTCAACGTATGCTTCGTCCAAAGTCGACGAGGGGGGCGCATTCATTCGCCGGCATCGCCACGAGCCAATCAGCCGGTACTACCGATTTTTGCAGAAGAATTTCAAAGATTTCCAAAATAGTCTGTAAACACTTTTAAGACATCAAGTGACACTGACCATCACAAACCATTCATCACCAATATTGGACAGTGAATTACCGGTACCTAACAGAAACCATGAAGCAGTGCAACTAACCGTATCACTTCATCTAGCTCGTTATGGACCATTCTTTGTCATTACTCATCATATATCGATTCTACAATTATCACCATTCTGCGATTAATCCATTTTTTGTCACACTTTTCACATCTTACCTACGTATCTCCACCACAGGCTGAGCTCACTGCTCCCTCGCACAACTCAGCGTGTGGAGGTAGAGGTGCTGGCGATTTGCAGCGATGGGGTGAGATGCAACTAGAAACTGGATCACCATCTGCCGCTGGGAATGACGATGAATGACGTGTTTCAAATGATCAGCGATCCGTCAGACCAGTTGTGGATCTGGCGATGCTGGAGGCAGAGATTGGAAAGAAAAAGTTTGCCAAGGGCTCTGCCAACATGAATGGCACAATGAGAACATGCGCATGCTGACAGCTACTGACTGACCAAGAATGTCATACGACGTCCTGTATGTAAAAATAATATGAATGTTCAAGGCAACATCAGCGTGTCACACAAGAATGATTATATCTCAACATCACTTGGGCAGGCAGGAATATACTAGTATATGGAAACCGGAAACAGGATGAATGACACATACAGATCCTTTCTGCTAATTCACCCTGGAAACAGCAAATCTAAAATTGCTGGGAGGCATATGGGGACCAATTTTCCGCTGCCACGTTTGCATTTGGCTGGCTTCCATCAGCCAAGGAAATTGTCCAATCATGTTGGTACGTCCACTGACCATGCACGCCACTGATGCCACTGCACCTATTTCCATGGGAAGCGTTTTGATGCTCAGAGTTGGGCCTAACAACTTGGGTGGCACCTGGTGGCAAAGGCCGCGGAGCACAATCACCACCTAGCCAAGCCGCTCGCCCTCCAAGGCATGGATTGTTTCACCGGAATCTGCTGCAAAGCTGTAGAAAGGCTATCAAAAAAGCGCATGTCCATGCAAGCGGTTCATTGGCTGGTTTCTTCCTTCGTTTTTGGTCATTTTTTGTATGTTCCTCGCGCCTCTTTTCTGGTTTGGGGAAGGGTTTTCACTATCGTCAGTTGTTTCTGTGTGTGCGTGCGTTGTGTACGGGTACATAGCGGCTAGTGCCTGCATGAGTTTCTGACTCTGCAAAGTGTGTGTATTTGATGCATAATTACCTGACAGCCTGTCAATGTCTGGCACAAAACAGGCTCCAGAAACTGTGTGTAAGGTGCTGAATCAAACATTCACAATGGCCTGCCTGGAATTGGTGGGGAGGGCTGCGAACCGCTGTACACTGACATGGCCTGCAAACATTCCAAAGAAACACCTGGATCATCAAAACAACTAGAAACATGGCACTTGGAAAGGCTGGTCTGAGCTGCTAGGATCAGTTTCTTACACTTAAATATAGCAAGATGAGCCGTTTCAACATCAAAACTGAAGCCCTTTCATCAGCTTCAGCTTCAGCTAAATGTCGAAAGCTACTGCTGCAGCTCCTGCATCGAGGTGGTGGAGCTGTTGCTCTGAGCGCCCTGGCGGAGCCCGAACTGTCGGCTGAACTGGGCAAAGGGCAATCCGGTGACCTACCATGGTTGGTTAACACACACTGGCCGTCTTTTCATCTACTCTAGTCATCATTGGCCATTCATTAAATGATTCAAATGATCAACCATGTTATTAGAAATGTCATTAGACATGCTATTCATCATCTTCTTAACTATATGATTTATTATGATTTACCAGTCAATATTACGAATATTAGTCGATGCCGAACTCATAAACCTCCATGGCCACAGCCGTGGCACTTGGCTTGGCACCTTGGACTCACCGTGGACCTTGGATAAGGACGTGCCCCAAACCTCCCAGCCGTGCCGGTAGGACCTGAATCTGCGGTGATGGCTGTCGCACTCGTGCCACCTGGGCAAAAACTACCGTTGACACGGTTCAAAACGCCGTGGTCTCAATATGAGTCGGGACATGTCGGGGCGGTTTCACAAATAATGTTGAACCGTAGTACAATGTGTATAAGTATAAGTTACAATATGATACAATATGTACATATAAACATAGATGCATTACGCTGCATTACGCATAAAATTGCAGAGGGCATTAAATGATGATCGAATCAAAATCAGTTTTGGTCTATGCTGATTGAAGATAAAAACCACAGATTGATACGTGTTAAAAAACATACATAAAAACAAACAAATAAATATATCAAATAGATAAAAAATCAAATAGATAAATGTATATATATATATATAAAGATAAGTGGTGTATGAAAAAAAGATGTCCAACGACTGAGCCCGCAGCCGAGATCCGGCTCCCTGGCAAAACCATGCCAGGCTG
>VSDK01024302.1:428619-447073 GCA_009767595.1 Symbiodinium kawagutii
GACGCTCTTTCCTCCCCGCCGATTGCATGTCTGTCATGTCTGTACCCGGCTCATCTTCCTCTAGCCTGCCTGCGAGGCACTGACGCACATGCCAATGCACGAAGAATGTACTGAGGGTGCAAGGAGCTGGATCAAATGCCCCGTATAGAATTAATCCATAAGCTGGTTTCTTGTGGGTGTTGGCATGGCCTTACCAATTTGAACTTTGTCTGCCTCTCATCATTGGTGCTCATGATCACTGCTCAGATCTACCCAGCGCTTTAGGGTGAACTGATCAAACAAATGAGCAGGGTCAAAAAAAACAGCTCGTGCAATCTCTCCTGGTGGCCGATCAGTGGCAAATCACAGTTCACGGATTTCGACCACAAAAAAACAAGTAGTATAACCTCTATGAACCACCAACTGGAATCAACAGCAATAGGACGTAATAGGTAGCAATAATAAATCAACAGCAACAATAGCACACCTCTCATGACTGCGCCACTCGCCTTGCCGCCGCGCTGCCGCCACGGCATCGGCCACCCACACTTCCACTGTTCGGTGCAGCTCGCCCTGAAAGATCTGAATGGGAAAGGAACAGGAACATCAGCAGCTCAGGAAATGGGTCATCAAGACATATCAAGACATCAAGATGTCATTAATCACTGTTGATCAGCAAATGGCAAGCCCTTTAGCCACTGAAAGCATGGTTCATCAGTGGTCAATTGCGGCCTATGCTGACCCCCTAGATGTTTTCAACATGCTGACGGGCAGCAATGCCTTGCCATAGTGGATACGATCAAAGGGACTTCCCTTCGATTCGCTTGATCCCTTACCCGTCGTTCATCTTGGTTCCTGGAAAGCCCCTGCACTTCACGGCCATCCTGTACGCTGAATACAAGCATCATGCACGACGTGTGAAGGAGGAGACTTTTGAGCGCATGTTACACCACCTTCAGTCGCAGGTATCCTTCAATCACATGTTCTTGATGTTTGCTTTATTGAGCTATTAGATGCAATTAGCAATCTATTGTTCAATCTATTTTATGGGTTCTGACACTTGATGCAACCAGCCATGCACAGCAGGGCACAGATTCAAACTCAAGGCCACCATGGCTGCCAACAGCATCCAAATCTGGTGGGCATAAAGTGAAACTGTGGTGGATTACATCCCCTACGCACAGTTTCATTGGCATGGCAAGTTTGAGCAGGTGAACGACCATTGAATGTGGAAAGGCGGACATTTATCGCTTCATAGCGTTATAGTGTGCAATGAACGCGTTTATGCCTGAAATGCTATAGATTTGGGTGTTCCATACGTTCTATCTGTATCTATGATGTGCCTGCTCGCATCCTGAAGGAAAAAACTGCAAAAGCACCAAAAATCTATACAGCTATACAGTTTCAATGTCTGCCACTGATCTATGTATCAGTAACCACCAGAAATCTTGCAGGATGTTCAATGATGTAACCAATGTCTGCCTGCAAGTCCCTCCACGTCCCGCATGGCGCCTCCATGACTCGAAAGTACTCCTCCCTGGTGGCCAGGACTGCCCTACGAACTTCTCCTTCAAAGTCCTCCCGCTGCACCAGCTCCAAGCCCTTGCTCAGGGCCATGTCTAAGCCAACTCCTGCGCTTCGCTCACGGAAGGGTTGGAGTGGAAGGTGGGCCATGTGGACATCGTGGGAAGCCATGAGGCACCTGAAGCTTGGATTGGAAACATATCTTTTACACCAGCGAACTGACAGGTCGAATGACAGGGGTCACTTGCTGCAACACATGGATTGACGTGCGTCCTGCAAATTTGGAGCAAATATGTTTTTTTTCTTCCCATGGATTTGGGAACAGTCTTTGGCATTCATTGGCTGCTTATGCACATTCCTCCAAATCACCATCTTGGAATCCATAGAGATCCAACTCATTACAAAAGGAAATTGAAACCACACCCGATCGATAGGGAGAAGGGTTGGTGGATTGTTGATCGTTTCATGTTGCCTCCCATTACTTGAACCAAGCACCTTGTCTTGTTGGTGGTGGTAACTTCTATGAAAAATATGAATGAATCAACCATCCATACCTAAAATATAGAGAAAAACATGGAAAAACGCTACAAATCCACCAGCCATGCCTACAAAAACTCGCCAGACATCGACCCATCCGCAACTTCCCCAGCTGCCGCAGGCGCTGATCTCCTGCCACGCCGCCTGCCACGGCACCTGCGGGCCCCAGCAGCCCTGCAGTGGCCGCCTGAACGAAGGGCGCCGCCAGTTTCCCGCCGCAGATCTTTCCAGCGCCTGCACCTGAGAGACAGATCCGCATCATGACATCATCTGCTAGGTGGTTGAACCACCCCCTGTGGTTAACTAGTGGTTAGCTAGTGGTTAATAATAGTTATATATGGTTATAATGGGTGATAAAAATCATACCACCAGCCAATATGTGTTTTTCCATCGCCATGTGGTGGTTTCTCAAGTCATAGGGGACCCCACAAATCATGAATTATTGATCAATATACTTTAATCATTCATAGATGGTTCATTGTTAATAATAATCAATCAATGATCAAAAATAGTTGGTTATTTATCATTATTGATCATTATTGGTAGTAAACCAACTATTTTTGGGGTAGCCTATTTTGAGAGTCCCCCATATTAATTAGGAAGTTATTTTTTAGGTCTTATCATTTTACAGATCAGGCTAATTGAACACATCATCAGGTATTTTCAAAAGAGGTCTGAACAATGATTGGATTAGAATAGATAGGCTGGATTAGATGAGATGGACAAATGCATTGAGTCATAAATCTAGTTTAGACATGTTCGGACAATTCAAATAGATGATATCGTTCAGAGCAAGTAGATTGATGACAAAGCACATGAATGTATTGGATAGATTAGACAGAATAAATCGAACACAAGAAAAACACAAGCGCCACAATGAACTGAGACTATGAGACAAAAAACAGATATCCAGGGAGGTACAAAAACTGGAAGGATATACAGGAGATAGGATGCCCACAATAGATAGGACCTTTGGACACGTGAGAGATATCAAGTAGTAGAGATCAGGACGAATCCAACAGGACCAAACAGATCAAACGCACGAGCCGACAAATATAATAGCCTGATTGGTGACACAAAGAGGACGGATGGAACAAATGTATGTTGGATATAGTTTGGATATGGTTGGATAGGCTAAAAGGATGGACAGCATGGATGGGATCGAGCGGACTTTGATAGATACTTCAGATAGATAGGCATGGATTGGCTAGATCGATGGAAGAATGGATCAATGGATAGACAAATAGATAGTTCAATCAATAGACCCGTAAGCAAGTAGATGCAAGTAGGATCCAACAGGTACTGTAGAGAACGGGTAAGAGATGATGGAAATCTCCACAATTGGCTGCTACCCATTGACCTCCATAAGCCTGTGGCCAATGATGCCCTACAACTCAGACTCACTCAGACTCTGGCTTGCGAGCTTTCCGCTGGCAGCAGTTGTAGCTGCTTTGGCTGCCAAACTGCCACCGACTCCCAACATCAAGGACATCTCCTGCAACTGGAAAGGTCATCCGGCATTCCCAACGCAAAATCCTTCTATTCAGTGATGGTTTATTGACAGCTGGATCTACCCTTGCTATCCCTACCTATCTTCCTTTCATTAATTACTCATCATTAGCCATTGATTCTGTTGAAAACACGGCCCTGCCGTTGGTTGTCAGCTACCCCGGCTTGCAAAATCTTCGTGGCTCCGGCATCTTCTCAAATTGAGCTGAGACTGCCTCAGTTCAGTAGCTGAATTTATAGCAGAAACTAAACAGGGAGCCGACAACGGTAGTCTGCAAGATTATGAGAGGCAATAGTACTGCAACCACTTCATTTTAAGTGCATCTATTTTGATCCATTGTGTGCATATGCTATGCTAAGTCAAGAACCCATCTGCAATCTATTGTAAGAATTTACAACACTAACGTAGCCGCGACCGTGGTGAATTGGAATGTCCGGAGCCTTGAAAGAGCCCAAACGTAGGGCATGTGTACCTACATATGTACCTGCAAATGTGAGTGTGAGCAAAAAGCAACACAGAAAAGTAAAGTAGCCCACGTCGTCGCACATACGCTAGCATGTTACCATTCCTAGGAGTGTAAGCCAAAAGCCCATGTTTTTTAAAAGCCCATGTTGGTATATGTTGGTATGCAGTGCCAATGTCCAAACTAGTGCAAGAAGTAGAAACCCACCCTTTCTGAAATGCTGTGTGTAGGTTTGATTAGGTTCGTCTTGAGAGCCCCTCGAAGTGTCTAGAGCTTTGCTACACTTCCTCCGAGTTACTTTGACCTTGTGCAATTGAGCTGGCCAGTCCATCCTCACGTGCACGGCATCTGGCTGCGGCTTTGTCAAGTGTGTTGTTCGCCTGAGTTGCCAGCTTCACAGCATGCAAATCGCTTCTGCCATTTGCCCGTCTCATTTTTTGCTGAATGAAATGCATTGAAATGCCACATAGATCTAAATAGACCACATAATAGTCACGGTCGATGATATATATGCACATAGTCCGTCCGACTCATGTGAACCCCTTGACATTTCTTTACAAGTTGTAAAAGAATTAAGACCAGCCACCTTGCCAAATCATGCACAATCTTGGCGTCAAGATCTTTCAGGATTCTGCAGAAGTTCTGATGGGCTTGCCCAACCTCAAAGCTGTTAGCGCAGCTTTGGTCTGAAAATGCCCCCAAACTGACCCGATAACGAACAAATCTTACACTTCAAATGCACACGCGCAAACACACACACACACATGCACACACAAACAAGCGTAATAAAGAGGTAAAGCCAGCCATAACACTATCGGCTGGGTCATTTTAAATACTTAAAATTCCTTGGCCAGGACTGTGGGCAGCGTGCCATATGTATTTTCAAATGTGAATATTTGAAATTATGTAAATTAAAAATGAATAAATAAATAGATAAATATGTATATATAAATATATAACATGCAAACATCTGTCATGCATGTGTGTGCACTTGCACGCAGCGAGACAAAGCCAGCAAAGTTCCCTCAATTTGCATGTGTATAATCAGTGTATGTCTATGATGCCCTCAGATTAGAGCTCTTTTGATGAAAAAGTGGCATCCACTGACATCGTGCAGCCCAGACTGGTTCTGTTGCCAACATTTGCCAGCTAATCAGCGATTCCGCCAGGCGTTAACTATTACAACGTAGTATGATCCAATCAATGTGGTAGAGCCAAGTGACGTCTAAAGTGGCATGTTCATCCGTTTTCAACTAACATCATCAACTTCTTTACCAACCTTCAGGGGCCCCAGCAACTGCTGATCTCCGAGGCTCCGCATTGATGAAGGCTGAGCGAATTCTTGCATCATTGATCTCTGGTTGTAGCACGATGAGCTGATACCTAAGCAGTGCGTTCCACCATGCGCTTCCTTCCAGCAGTTCAGCAGTACATAGCAGTTCCCTGTATCTGACATCATCTCTGAGCTGTGGGTCGTCCCAGTTTCCAGTCAGTGACCCTGACATTGACGAGCTGCCTTTCCATGATGAGCTGATCCATATCCAAGGATATTGCAGTTGAGATCGACACGACACGAGACGGGTCTATAGAGTGCCTTGCTGCTGAGGTTACCTCAGGCACGCTTGCTCCCTGTTGAGATAACGACGTGATGCATCTAGGATGTTCTGGGCATGTCTTCGAGGTCTCACAGATCCTGTGGGCATGGGCCAGCGGTTTCTTATGGGAAATTTCTGACATTAACCCACCATCACCTTAGCGTATGACTGCATTGAATGTCAAATATGTGGAATCTGCCTGCATGTGCAAAGCAAACTGCCCGCCCCATACGCCTGAACAGTTTACAACACATAGATATGCGCACGCATGCACACGCATCCTTCTCCACAATCACTCACACAATATTATAAACAGTATTGTCTTCACCAACGTTGATTTCTTGTCAGATCTTGTTAGGGACTTTCAATGACTTTCACCTGATCTGACCCAAAGCCCTAAAACTAAGACCAAAATATACCAAAATCCTTCGCTGGCTGTGCGTCAAAGATACGGCTGCACGCAGCAGCTGCAGGGATGTGGGATAAGCAAAGTACCAATCAGCAAATTTGCCTGAGAGGCTGCCATGAAACCGCAAGGTAATGAAAGCAACACCAGCCTCACACGACCGGAGATGTACAAGAAAAGGGCGCGTAGAGTGACAGCACTTTTGGAAAGTGACGCAGACTTCTTATTTTGTCAACACTTGTTGCAAACAGTGTTTTGGATGTCGGGTTCGGGGTGTACACTTCAATGAAGTAATTTGATCAAGAATGGCGAAAGCAACTGATATTAAATTGACATAAACTGACTTTGCGGATGGCTTCGCAGTGGCTGGTGACCCCACATGACGTAAGCACGCTAATTCATGATGGACGTTCAGTCATCTGCTCCGAAAAATCTCTTTCAGGTGGTGCTCAAAATTCCAAACCTCTCTGCTTTGCTGAGCCGCTAGCACGCTTCTCAATTGGATCAAAGCAAAGATGCAGTTCCTCTTCCAAACTCTTTGATGCCACCTCCAGCATTCCACAAAGCAATGCCTTTACTGTGTAAGTATACATCATCTTAAACAATTGCTTTGAAATCAACTGCCAAATACTGATAAATTAGGTCATGAAACAATAAAATCCATCCCTTCTGCACAACGGTTTTGTTGATCACCGTTGATAGCGATATGAATAGTGCCACCAGTACCACCAACTATGAGATGCAAAAGGGGGCTGGGTGAACTGCGGGAACCTGGCACATACCTGGGAGGCTTCTGGACATGCTCCCGCAACTCTCCGGGCGATGGGGTGTGGATACTACAGCAATAGTGGATAGTGGGCATGGGGGACAAATACCTAGTACAAGAAAACCTATGAATCATCCACGCAGCAAACAAAATTGGACCCAAATAATCCCAAATACACATCATCCCAAACTGATGGTGAGGTAAACCAAGGCTTGCACTACAAAAAAGAGAAGAACATCTCAGCATTTCAGCTTCTACTCAACAAAGTGAAGCTCATAGATCGGACATCTGTTTTTTTTGACAGTGTGGTTAAAGTAATTCTTCTGCGCCTTTTATACGATGGTTTTGGGCACAGGACTATCTCTTTTTCTTTTGGCCCAATGTTGAGCACGTCATAACAGGTCCAAGAGTGAAACTTCCGTTTCGCCTAGCTTTCAGTGTCCTCAGGTTGTAAAGTCATTTTGCGATAATCTTTTCGCAAGTTTACTCCCCAACCGTGAGCCGCTCTCGAATTTTGTGGAGGCAAAAATTGCCATGCCATGCCTCTCGCAAGGTCTTCGTGGCAAGCTCCAAAGCTCCAGCCACAGCTGAATTCAGTTCACCTGTGACAAACACAGCAGTTTCTGCGGCATTCCTTGGAATGTCCAAATCTACCCATTTATCCCATTTGAGTCCTGCCTCTCTCAACTACGACCTCGCTGTGCTTGCCATCCACACTTGTGTATTCAAGAACCTGGGCAAATTCAATCGGCACGCTTCACTGTGTCTCCAACACTCTCCATTTTTGGTCTTTCTGATCTTCCTGTTCGAGTCCTCCAACTAACTATATACTTCTCTTGATGTAGAAAGCAAGGCCCCTTACTGGGTTGCCAAAAGGCCCCAACGGCCTGAATCACAGAATGGCCACTGCACACCTGGCAGACACCTAAAAGTAACGAAAAATCTATGTCTATGTATTCATACATATATATTTCCAAAAAGCCAAATCGAACCGGTTTGCCAAAAAAAAGAAATGCTCGATCGATCTTGATCGTACAAGTACATGAAAGAAGCATCCACAACGGATGTAGAACGGTCGGTCCCGCTGCTTCCCGTACATTCTGCTTACCCAAGTCTAACGAACAAGCGGAGATTCAGGTTCAGTGAAAATGATTCTACCTCGAATGCGTTCGTGAGTCACATTCTTATCTTTTTCATACTTGCGCGTTCTGTATATCTGCCTGCATTCTGACCTGCTACAGTATATGCACATCATTTCCTACCATTTCCTGCCTATCTGCCTATGCAACTCTGATCGAAACGATGGGACGACTGTCTCAAAATGCGCACATGCATGCTTCTATACGTGCATCTGCTCTAGAATTGAGTTTGCAGGTAACATTGCACATACATCATTATACATCATGAGTTTGTCTCCAACCTCATGCTCACCACGAAAAAGTGCTTCGATAGAGCATAAACAACGGCATCGTGTGGCTATGCACCCACTGAGGCACCTGCAAACAAAAAGAACCTGTGATACCCTGATATACCCTGTGTAAGTAAACAAAAGACATATACAGTAACCAAACTTATAAGACCACATAATTGCTGTACCTGAATACCCTATCATGATAAACTTCTTATAGTTGCACCATCTTCATCCTGCAACAACTGAATTCCCGCTGCAAAGAAGCGATGCAATCGGGGTCATTGAGCTGCCGCTTGGTGTTGATGCTGGCGGATGATTGGCCGCTGTGAACCTGGGCTTCCGCTATGCTTGGTGGCAGCATCATCCAATGGTGCGGTGCCCAAATGTGGCAATCCAATGGTTGATCGACCTTGAGATTCCAAATGGATGATACACATGGTTTATCAAAATGGATGAACTTATAAAATGATTTGGGATAAACCATGGGTTCTATCCTTTATGATTGGTTCACTAAAGATAGAGGCCTCTATAAAGTAATTGATTTACTGCAAATGGCTCATAAAGGATGATTTGTGAGTCCCCGGCTTTGAGAAACACTTATATCAACGCCAGCTACAGGCTTGGTAAGCTCGCAACATCCCCGCCACCAGCACCACCGCATTTTGAGGCCGCGACCGGAGCCTGCAGGTCATGCACCCATATGTGGTCTAGGTATCTTCTGCCAGCCTCAGCATCCAACAGTTGGTTGGTCCCACCCTTTGAGCCCTCCTCCTTCGCCAAGTCCTTCGCCGATGCTATGCCAAGTTCCTTTTTTGGTGGTTTTCCATGAATGGTGGCACCCGAAAACAATCCCTGAACGATCATTAATACTCAGCTATAGGGGTACATCATTCATTAGCAAACCCATTTTCAACCACGCAGCCCAGCCGAGAAGAATCACAGATCCAGCGCCGAAAGTGATTCCTAGCAAAGGTCTTCCACGACTTTGCGCAGATTGCGATGTGGACGACGCTGCCAGCAGCCTCCGTTCCAAAACGATACACATGCTCTGGGAGAGCAAGAACACCATATGAATTATCTATGTTTACTGAGTGTTTATAATTATTGTATTGATTCATCCGCTTATTTACATATTGGATTCCTCCTCGAACATCCGATAATGAACAGTTCAGGACGGACTGTGATTCTCCAACTCACTTTTCCTGGTTGAGTTTGGTGATAAAAACCTCGGTTGCCCTGGCAGACCTGACCTATCACATGTTAGAACCCGTTGCCACTTCTGGCAAAAATGCTAAGAGTTATAGGGCCTGGGGCCTGGGCTTCAGCTCACCACAGTCCCTGTAGGCCTTCGCTGAGCTGGGTACCATCTCCAAGTCTTGCGAAAGCATAACATGGCTCATCTATGGCCCATGAAAAAGGCTGCAAGCATCTCCAATTTGGAGATGCACATCTCCAATTCTTGCCCTGACTGGCTGCACAGAACACGTTTGACAACTCAATCAGTTGAATGGCAAAGCAAGTCCCATCCTTGCGTTGTTTTTGTGCCGGCTGAGCATTATTCTGAGCACGGCCGACTGTTGTTTCGTCGCAGCAGCAAGTGAACATGTCGATCAAGTTCCATGGCCTATCATGGCCTCCTGATCAAAAGCAGTGCAAAAATGTAGAAACCTTGTGAGCCGATTGACACTTTCGCAGCCATAAAACTCACCTTTGCTGCGTGATAAGCTGCCACTGGATCCATGGGCTGGAATCTCCTTGGAGCTTTACTCATGCGGCATTGTGCCTGTACAATGTTGAGCCTGAATGGCCTGAAAGGATGAAAGGACGCCGCCTTTAGTGGCAGGTTGCCGCCATGGCATGTTATCACAGGTTGTTCCCACACAGAATCAAACAAAGAGACTGAAAGAGACCTCTTCCATCTCTTCCCACAACAAGTGACCCAATTTCTTGCGGCCGCAAGTATGGAAGCTACAGCCGAGGTCCCAACCTGAAGGGCTCAAGGACCTAAAGGGCGTCCCTGGCCTGTCCAATGAAGCGCAACTCAGACATGTGCGCTTGGGGGCTCGCACTTGGAGTGCTAGGGGGTAACCACCCGGCATTCTGACCTTCACTGACTCAAAGCCTGGATTTTCAAATACCATCAGCTATGCATATATAAATAGCTGACCATAGCCCTACACTGACCTATCATTGGATATGGTGGGCACCTGGAGGTTGACACTGGGCCCGCCATGATTTCTACATGTTGATCCCCCCAAGCTTGCTATCTCGCCGCACCTGCTGCGGCTGTAGTACTGCTGGGTTGGCAGTGTCACCCTTGGTGCTCACTGGATGCGAACTCATGGGAAGTCTGGCCATTCAAAGCCGGTGAAGCGCGAGCTATTTCGGATTGGTGAAAAAATGTGAAAAAAGCAGCTTTTTTGACTGGGGTGGTGAGGGAACATGATTCATTGACTTAGTTCAACCTAGTGAAGTGAAACTGAGTTAGTTCAACTTAGCATAGTTGGAACACAATTCTCAGAGTCGATGTGAAGCAAACAGCATGGCACAAAGCTTGGAGTGCCAGGCCAAGGCCGCCACATTGGACTTACAGAGCGGGCCATCGTTCGACTTCTGTCCACCATGGCGCCAGTCACAGCACCTGCGTTTTCGGCGAGTGAAGTATTCAAAGATGAGCGCATCTACAATCTCCACTGAGACATGTTTATTGTGTAAGTTACATCATTATCATCTTATTCATCCTTATTCTTCTGCAAGCTACTCACTCTCTCTCTCTCTCTCGCTGGGCTTGGCAGTCTGCCGCCTCAAAGAGGCGCCCGAAACACACAAGCTACTCACTATCAGCCACTGATTAATCACGAATCTCCTGCTTAATCATTTTAGACATATCAACACAGGCACGCTGAAGGGGACATTGCACGCAGAACCATGCAAACCGATAATAAGCCAACTCACCGCAACCATCTGCACCGCAAATGAACAGCCGTCCCTTCCCAGAAAAACCTGCAAAAGGTTATGACTCCTGTCTCAAGCCCGGAATAGATTGCAACATGAGCATATCCATGTGATGGTGGCTTCAATCGACGTAGCTCTTGCGAACACCGACGGACCACTCCAAGAATGAAAAGGATATAGTTGCCTCTGCCTGGACGTTCCGAAATTGATTGAAATTGGGCGATATTTTGTGCATTTTCGTTTTGATCATTTCATGTCATTTCCCAACGTTTTGTCGATACCCTCGGCCTCATTGTTTAGCTAAATGAACCACAAGTATTGTTCTACTTTAACTGTCTTGCAATACCGATGTCCATTCCACCCGGTAGTGACAATACCGTCCAATTCATCACATCGACCGCTGGCTCTGCCTGATAGGATCACCATGAATTTGCTGGTGGTCCTATGTTGTCTTACCCCATGGGGATGCTATGTGGTGTTTCCTATGAATAAGCACATAGTGCAGCTACAGTTCCCTATCGCGCAAATCTGCGGAGCAGCTGAGCATCCATGTGATCGAACATGGAAAGAATGCGAGGATGACTTCAAATATGCGTATGATTGCGTATGTGCACGCAAGCCTGCCAACGTACTGCAATTCAAAAAACATGATACCATGCTGTACCATCTGTACCTCTATATGGGTTCTTGAACACAATTCTGCTTCTAAACCTCATGATGTGCAATCCAACAGCTGGATGTACTGCTTGGCTGCTTGCCTTTCGTCACGGTTGCAGTCACGGGTGCCGTGACCATCCGCACGCTGAGTGGTTCGGGCCTGGCCGGCGTGTGTTTCAATGCATCGACTTGGTCAACGGTGTGCGATGGAGACAGGGAGGCATGCCAAAGCGCAAAAAACATTGCAGAGATGGGTGATAGATGGGTGTATCATACGATGATATACTGATATCTACTGCTTAAACGACCAAGTAGCATGGATGCAAATACATGACATGTGTGTGTGTTTTTTTGCTTCATCCTGTTGCTGAATGGTCGAAATTCGTTTCCACCCACAAGATTCACAGAGTCAGCGCATAGCCAGCTCCCTTCGAATGAAATTGTGCACTGCCCCAACCATGATGTTTCAAACACACATATGTTACTGCAAGCATTACAAGCGCACACGCACAATTTGCGTTCAAACGATCGTCAGCAAAGGTGGCCTTGGATGCTTTGATCAATTCCGTATCTTCAAAGCTACGGCGAAGGGTCAAAAATCATTGGACATCAACACGACCAAATCTTGGCGGTTGTTGTTTTGTCATTCAAGAGAATGGCTTGTTGACCAAACACGACCATACTCATGCTCTCCGTGGTCACATCAGTGCTGGCTGGACAGCCATGTCTTCTAATCATAGAATTAATGCATATCAATACCGACCACTGGGATATACAGTAGCCCTGCTGTGCTAATGACAAATCACATATTGACAAAGAGATGAATCCATGCTTCACATAGTCAAGGAACGTTTAATTCCGCCAGGTAGGTTAGAAAGCCACGAACAGAAATGCTTGTTTTTGGCTGGGGCGTGCAACGCTTTGCCCTCTAACAGAAATGTTGAAACCACTGGTCAAATCCACACAGCTATCACCATCATCTATTGAAACTTTCGTTGAACATCAGCAAAAATGCTTAGGTCACATATTTCTGCTCAATTAATCGCTGATTTTTGGCTCAAACTATTCCACTGCATGCATACATCTCACAGAAAATATATCATTTAACCATTGCATACTACAAGCATCTCACCATTGGTGTTTACGGTTTGTAACCATTGAACAGCCATCATCAATAACTATTCACCATTATCACATATACTACAGCAAAAAACTCGTAGTTGGTTTGAATTTATATAAATATATCACCATTCATTATTGACTGAATATCAAATCAGAAAAAAAGCTATGAATGCAAGATCAACTAGGTTGATATGTATGCTACTATAGCACTTGACAATTCAAACAATTTCATCGGTGTTGAACTAGAATCTACTATACTTATTAATCTGATAATCAAATCTAAACTATCACGCTCCAACCCCAACGTTGCTCCACACCTAACAGGGGGTAAATCATCCTGCGACAGCCAGAGCAACGATGGCCCAAGTCCACGCAGTGGAGTACCTCTGGTTCTGGAGTCAAACAGGACTCAGTGCTCAGGACTTGAAGGCATGGAAGGCTGCTGCTGCCAACCTGCAACCCGGGTCAGTTGCGACCCTAAAGTTAAGTCAGTTGCGACCCTAAAGTTAAGTCAGTTGCGACCCTAAAGTTAAGTCAGTTGCGACCCTAAAGTTAAGTCAGTTGCGACCCTAAAGTTAAGTCAGTTGCGACCCTAAAGTTAAGTCAGTTGCGACCCTAAAGTTAAGTCAGTTGCGACCCTAAAGTTAAGTCAGTTGCGACCCTAAAGTTAAGTCAGTTGCGACCCTAAAGTTAAGTCAGTTGCGACCCTAAAGTTAAGTCAGTTGCGACCCTAAAGTTAAGTCAGTTGCGACCCTAAAGTTAAGTCAGTTGCGACCCTAAAGTTAAGTCAGTTGCGACCCTAAAGTTAAGTCAGTTGCGACCCTAAAGTTAAGTCAGTTGCGACCCTAAAGTTAAGTCAGTTGCGACCCTAAAGTTAAGTCAGTTGCGACCCTAAAGTTAAGTCAGTTGCGACCCTAAAGTTAAGTCAGTTGCGACCCTAAAGTTAAGTCAGTTGCGACCCTAAAGTTAAGTCAGTTGCGACCCTAAAGTTAAGTCAGTTGCGACCCTAAAGTTAAGTCAGTTGCGACCCTAAAGACCCCCTCTGGCCTTTGCATGCACGACTGAACATATCAAATCTCCCGTATATCCGCATACGTGTATGTACTTCCCGGGACGTAAGACCCGGACGTTGCAAGCGCGGAGCAACGTTGGGGTTGCCGCGAACTATCAATATGAGCACATAGTGAAGCATATAATCACCTACTGTTAATTAATGTGATAATCAATTCAAAACTATCATATGAGTACTTGCTAGTAAAGTATATGGTGGTTTCTCAAAATTGGGTACCCCAAATTCATTCCTTATTAACCATTTACCGTGATAAACCAACCATTTTTAGGGTCCCCCAGTTTGAGAAATCCCCATGTCAACCTACTATTAATGTGATACTCAATCCAAAACTATCATAGCAGCATTACCTGACCCAACTTATATCAGTTTGAAACAAAACTATCATAACTGTGTACTAGTATGTAACCTAACCTACGAACTTATTATCTGACCCGCTTGCAACCCGTAGAGTTCAACAATCGCGGGCGCACCTCCTCTCAGAGCCATTGCTTCGAGTGGTGATGTTCCTTATCGGTGCCCACTGCTGACGGTGGGGATTCGTCAGCAAAGCTGGAAACATATAACTGGCTGGTGGTTTCAACCAATGAATCACTAGGTTTGGTGGTTTCAACCCCTTTAACTGGTTGGTGGTTGAACGACCCCTATGACCAGGAAACACTAACATATAAAAATGTCAGTCAACCAAACAATTTGTTAATAATCACTACAAGTAGGGAAAATAAAAAATGATTGAAACCACCAGCCAAAAAAGGAACGATTACACAACCATAGGGAAAATGGTGGGAAACTGGTGCAAATTACATGTGACTGCCATGAAACAGAAAGGAAAAATAAGGAACGATCATATCACCACAAAAAGCATTCCTGGCAAAATGATGGCCATGGAGATGATGGGACATAAGTTAAGGAAAGATCACTCATTTTGGAGAGACCATGCATGACCACATTTGTGTCATTACAGGATACTATGGCCATTGTTGGGGAAAATTCTAAACCCTATCAACCAGTTGCATGACCATATCCCATGACGCACATGTTGACGAGAGCTCATATTGGATGTCATCTGCAAATGCCAGCCCACGATCACTGGTGGTTCTTCGGCACCAGAAACCATGCGGCTTTTGAATGGATTTGAGGCAAGTATGAAGGAGGTGATACGAATGAGAAAACACACGTGAGGAAAAAGGTACAAGGAAAAAATGATGAGACGTTATGAGGCCATGAGTGGAACACAAGATTTATACGGCCATAAGAAACCCAGGTGGTCATGCCATCGACTTCAGAGCTACGTCAATTTCTACCAAATCTCATCAGTTGCTATACCAAGGGAAGTTTGGCATGATCGACATTGCAGGGAGCATACGTCAAGCATCGAAAAAATAGAAGCCATGAATCACTACGGTAACAATCCAATCATCCAAATCCATCCAAATCCTGTGCCATAAATCTTTTGATCCGCAAGAAACTCCGGTGTCAAACGGCAACACCAACGCAGCTGCACTGGGGTTCAAACTGTTCCCGCAGCATCCTGTAGTATGTTTGAGGTTTGCAAACATACAACGCAACAAAGGTGGGATCAACTGGTCAAAGAGGGGGGATTTTGGTCTCTGGATTTGTCCCAGTAGGTTGGTTAGAGATAGTGGTATCTCCCAGCTCCCCATAACAAAAACATTGCGCATCTTTTTCGTATAGCATTGTATATGTTCGGTGATTGAAAATGGGCGGTAGTTTGTATTGGAAGGTAACCCGCCCTGGCCCTTGAGTTTGACGATTCCCATGATCTACAAACGCGCTGGCACTCCGACTCATGATGAGTAAAACAGGTACCATAATCAAAACTCACGAGTTGGAAACCCAAAAAACTCATCCAAAATTGTGGATGACTGACTGGAGATGACTGGAGTTTATCAGGAAAACCAATAAATGACAACAACAACCAACGAGTCACAAGCAACAAAACCCATAGATATGTTCAACAGAAATGACATCAATTTTGGGGTACTAGAACCACCGTGAGGCTTTACTTAGTCAAGAGGCCGCATAAATCCCAAACAGTAGTCAATTTTGGGGCTTCTTCCAGGGAGAGTGATGAACAATTCTTGCTGGTTGGTCATTGTCCTCCACACTTCCTACCAGTGATAATTGGTTGGCCATCAATTAAGTTCGATTCACCATGAAGATCGTCTCGTTCACTAATGTTAAATAACCATCAATGAACTTTGATGAGCAATTCAATTTCGGTGGGTTCGTGCCACGGGTTTTTGTTCTTATTGAGCCTTACAAACAGGAAGAGACACCTGCTTATTTGCTGCTGAATGGTTATCTGTGTGGTCGTTTCAACCCCCAGAAAAACTTAGCCAACCAACCAACCATTTGTCAAGAATTACCAAGGAACATATAAAATGTACTAAAATGTTAAAACCGTTTTCAAGGCACCAACCAGTCATCGCATCTTGATTCTTGTTTCATCTTCATCAACCGTTACCATCACTGCCCCACCGTGACCTGTTGCTGTTGGACGTGGCGGTCACCGGCACAGGCGGCGGTGCAGCTCTCTTCAGCAACTCTCTGCTGTCAGGAGTCAGCGACCTGGAGAGTGATCAGCTTGACGGACGAAATTTCAGTCGAACAACGCTTCTATAATGGGTTGCAGTGGTTGAGAATGGTTCATCATCAGTGTTAGGTATAGTCGAATGGCGGATGTAGTTGATTAAGAATGGTTCATAACAGTAATGGTTAAACATGTTGAACCAGCTGTTGGCTGCTGCTACAGAAGAAACACACCTAGCATCATTCACCCCCCAAACATGGTTCATGAACACAACACATAACTGAATCTGCCAACCAAGCGTGGAAGGAATCCCGGCGTCACAGGCAACACCATGGGGGACCGCTAAACGTTAGGCCTCAGTCCTGGCTCGTCACAAAGTGCTTAGTCCATGTTGGGCCGGCTTCCTTGTTTGTTGGTCCCAAGTAGCGCAGCCACAAAACAACCAACAGCTGTGAGCTGTGCTGTCAGCACTGTGAATTCATGGTGCTGTCAAGTTCGGTGCAACCAGCTGAAAACCCTCAGCATCCTCAGTTCTGAACCCTGGTGCAATGGCGGTTGCACCACACTACATTGAACAAAGGGTTGATGGGGCTTGTAAAAATTCCCAAACTATATAATTATACTTTGCATTCCCTGATAGATCGCAACAGTATCTTCATTTGAACATTCTCAGGTAGAATTTGCAAACATCTCTGTGAGACTGCTCAGTCGTAGTCACTTTCATTCGTCATAGTCATCTTGGCCCGACCGCTATCCCACCTGATTTGCTGCCTCACCGGTACTCGACCTTGCAACCTCGGAGAAAATTGAGGCCACCATGGCTCAACGAACCATTTGGGTGTCGGGATGTGTCAGCTTTGGTCAAGAAATCTCTATCTCCGTGGCTCTGTGAGCAGTCTCGATGGATCCGTTGGAGCCACATGCAAGGGCAGCAGGTGGGTTAGTGGTGGGTTCGCCATCATAGCCAGAACAGTTTTTGGCACCGGAAAGGTGTATGAACTCCCACAACAAGATTAGATAAATCCAACGGAATAACCGGTCCATATGGGCCTCATGGTAGTGAACACCTCGGCTGCAGGATTTCTCCATGTTCCACCAGGGGTGACACTTTTTTCACGGAGCGGGCTCACTGGAGGTGCCCCCATTGGAAGTGCTAGCTGCTACTCCAAGCGGAGAAGTGGAACGTGGTCGGAGCGGGGACCCAGAACCGTCGTTCGACTGGAGCTTCAGGTGCTTTTGGGATCTTGTCACCATGGCTGTCTTCAACTTGCAGCTGTCTCTGCCTGCCATGTTTGGCATGTCCCCAGCATAACAAGCTTCAAACCCAAAGCACTGAAAAACCATCTTCAACCATTGTAAGGATCATGGCTTGCAAGTGTCACACTTTCAAAATGAAACAACACGCCTGGACAGCGTCAAAAACGATTGAGTCATGTGACATGTGTGATCCCCGTGTGCTGGCTTGCCCACAACAACTATAGCACCAGCATGCGCCAACATTGCACTCTCACGCACCCTGTGCACTTCCCCAAGGATCTGGTCCAGGTACACCCGTAACCCTTCATAACAGAACTCAGAATCCATTGTAAGCACCAACATGCCGGTGCTTTTGACTATAGTGCTTCGGCGCCCAACCTCTGTCATCTCAACTTCAAACTGAACGCGCTTCGCACGCAGCATGTTGAACCTTGGCTGCAGTGATCCCTTCCCCTGCCCTTCGCACGGAGATGCCCCGAGCTTGCTCCAAATCAAGTCTTGAATCAAACCACCGCCATTGTCACAGTGGCACTTATAAAGTCAAAATTTGATGGCAATCTTGGAGCGTAGGGCTTCCCGTGCCGACTGCCCCGGTGCCCTTGCTGTACTTTTCTCTCTCTCACTCTTCTCTCTCTCACTCTTCCTGCTG
>VSDK01024302.1:447342-481560 GCA_009767595.1 Symbiodinium kawagutii
CCTGCTGAATCTTCCATTTCGATACTTTTCTTCACACAAACACAAGTTGAGCAACTGAGGTTCTTTGCCAAGGATGGCTCGCGATGCATTTTACAACATCTCACTAGCAGCTTCCGCCACATTTCATTGTACTGCATTGCTGCTTCCATTCCTTTTGCAGCACATGCGCCCATATGAAGAGCACAACCAGTGCCCGAAAGCGCAGGCTGAGCTGCTCATTGCTCCAGCGCAAGACCACCAAGCCGCACTGCGGTGCGACCACTTCCCCCTGGTGTTCACCATCCACCGCCTTCCATGTGCTGAACTCGTGAAGCACCTGGAGATTTGATCGCAAGATATGGCAAGACTGGATGCCCAGGAACATCTAAAAGCTCTGGCATGATCTGGCAACAACGGCAGGTCGACTATGAGCGACTATAAGTGAAGCTAATCAAAATGCACAAACATGAGAAGCGTGTGCACCCTGTCCTTCTGTCTGCGTTTTTGATGTCCTGTTTCCCAAACCTTCCAGCAGCTATGCAATGGTAAGCTATATGTGTTGAACAACCGTTTTCATGATTTTTCATGTGCAGCAAATAAGCCTAAGCCAAATATGATTTATCTAACCCGGTTATCAACTTCTTCCAACTCTCAGCTGCCAAGGACGGATACCTCTGCTCAACAGTACCACGAAGCCACTGGTCCAAGCAGTAGTAGTGGTTGGTAGTGTTTGATGGTAGCTAACAATGTGAAATCCCGCTACATTCATCCATATTTTCAACTAATGGTCACACAATGGCCAAACCCTGGGGTAATGATGGCCAAACCCTGAGGTAATCGGTTATATGATGTATGTCAATGTATGTTAATGTGTGTGTGTTGATGCATGTTACTGGTAAGCCAGGCCACGGCTTCGTCGCGAAGCCGCCGGTGGCGCCTCTTCTCGCAAGCCTTCGTAGTCAGAATCGTCATCTTCCAAGTCCCCGGTCACGAGATCCAAGACACCCCCATCTTCAACGACCATGGCGGGTGGCCGGTCCTGCTCCAGTTGGAGCTCCGAAGATCAGTGGACCAATGGCATGCAGTGCACACTGAATTCATGGGAGTGGAACCTGAGCTGATTGCTTCTTCACCAATTGTGAATCGATGGCTGATTCATGCTTGGCAATGCTTGGAGCTCATATGATTTCCAACATGGAACCTGAGAAAGTGGATTCCCCAACGCAATCATTTGATGCATGCTTCCGCCAAGGCTCGGCTTCTCGCTTTGGCTTGGGCGGTCTGCTTGAACCTCAGCCAGGCAAGCTGTGAGGCACTACCCGCAACTCGAGGATGCTCGAGGGCTTGCCAAATTACATCAATTTATAATTGAGTTTCATCATTTAGCCTCATTTAGTTTCAATCATAGCATCCATTTAATTCAATTTCTATCACTTAGCTGTGCCTTGCATCATGCCATCACTTGCAACCTCCACGTTCGCAGTTGCACCCCATGGAGCCCTGAAGCTTCTGCCCAAAATTGCGCCAAGCTGCGAGGCTGGCTTGCCGGCGCCTCATCGTGGGAGCCATGTGGAGAATTTTCACAAGCACACGCAGTGACTCGGGCGGAACGACAGCTTTCAGTCAGCTGTTTAGCCGACAAAAAATCGCGTGATCAGGCTGAAATACATCAGTTTATATAGAGGGTAGAGTCTCATAGGGTCTGGAACAAAAACCTAGCGCAACAATTGCAACTCAAAAAATAAGTCAAACCCAGGAAACGGCAACTCAAAAAGAAAGGGTAGCAGGCTTTCGGCCCACAGCGCAGCTCCTCCCCTCCGATTTCCGAACAAGCCAATGAATACAATGTGACACAACCAATCAACTTATTATCTATACCTGCATCTTCCTTCCTCTGCAGAATTTATGCTCTTTCATTGTTTATTGCTGCGAGCGATAAATATTGCTTGCGAGCAATTTTTGGCTTTTTCAGGTTTTGTGTGTTTTTTCACGTTCTAACACGTTTGAACAACTTCTGGTGAAGAGTTCAACGGAAATATAACATGGAAAATCACTTGAATACTACATGTATGGAATAGAAAATGGCCATCAACAAGATTGGTTGGTTCAACCATCTAGGATTACCAGCTTCCAACACAAGAGGGTTTACCTATCTCTGAATGGGCAGTTCCAAACACTTGTGCTGTTTT
The DNA here is from genome assembly GCA_009767595.1 of Symbiodinium kawagutii. NCBI lineage: Eukaryota > Dinophyceae > Suessiales > Symbiodiniaceae > Symbiodinium > Symbiodinium kawagutii. The sequence continues at coordinate 449,511 of VSDK01024302.1, forward strand.
GATGATTTGTTTCAACATTTTTCCAAAAACCAAAAAACGTGAAACGGCGAAAAACACCGACGAAACGGCGAAAAACACCGACGAAACGGCGAAATTTTTTGGGGATCAAATTTGTGTCATTTTCAACACTTTGTCTTGACAGAGATCTGGGTTTGTTGGCTTGGCCCTCCTCAATTCGAACCAATTAATTTTGCACATGTTGCTGACCAGCCTGTGCATCTTGGGCAATGCTCTGACTTCCCGGTGTTTGAAAACAGTTTCTGTGGATGCTTTGCATTTGAAACATACAAATTGTGAATCGTTGGGTCTTGGTAAAACTGATGCCCGGGCGAGGTCAGAAAGGGAGCCAAGGACACCTTGCGAGCGATAATTTTTTGAGGGAGCAATAATTTTCCTAGGCGGCAATAATTATTTGAGTTTCAGCTTGCGAGCGATAATTTTGCACACCGGATGTTCCAGGTATCTGGGGTAGATCGCACAACACGAAAGTTCCGAAAATGAACAGAGCCAACAAAAGAGATGTTGAGGTGAAGCAACAGGCTGCTGAGAACCTGCGGCCTAACGATCTGAAACGCAAGTTTCGGAACCAAGGTACGAAACCAAATGATCTGGACTATGGAGCCAAGGGACGAGAGGACCGCAGGACCAACCAGTAGACTTAGTAGACCAAAGGACCAGCAAAACCAGGTCCAGGGGATCAAAGACCTTCCTTCCTTCCTCTTTCCTGCTTCCCGCCTTGAACTTCTTGAGTGTTCCCAAATAGATTCTTGAGATTTCTTGAGTAGTCCTGACTTTTTTTGAGAAACTTTTTTTTGGAGTGGCATCCCCTATGTAGGTGTGTGTGGGTGTTCTACACCATTGGATCATACTGTTTTCATTTATCAACACCTGTTCCATGGATGGGTTTGGAACAAACAAACATGCAAGAACACACACACACTGACAAAAACACACTCACACATACATGATCATACATGCGTGCGGTTATGGACAACCCCAAGCAGCCACAACACACATTGAGATGAGTGTGCATGCATGTGAGTGCCCACGTGTCTGTGCGTGCCAGTGAAAGTTGTGAAAGATCAAAACAAGAACCTACAGCCTAGAGATTAACCAAAACAAAACTCAGCAACATCTCATGTCGAGCATGGCTGAAGCCCTTTGTACTCCGGTGAGTGTTGAGAATGTTGAGGAATCGCCACACTGGACTGAGTAAATCAAGTCCCAAAAATCCAATCAGAATCACCTCTCATCACTCGTCACTTCTTGATTCACCATGGTTCTCACATGTTTTCATCACTCAGTGAGCCACCCCCGAACAGCAACGAGTCCCAGCCTTCCCCACCATTCCCCACCCATGCCATAACATTGCTCCCTTCAACAAAAAGAACCACCTTTTGGTTGGCACCTCATCCGGGTCCCTAGGCATCAGGCCTGGTCATCAGGGATGTCCCACACCCCCACCACACCAAAGTGAACTTCTGGCGGTGGCAGCAGGAGGCCGCCGGGCAAAACGACCTGGGACACGGCATGATGGGGTGCCATGGGATGCCCACCTCATTGCCGCACCTCCAACTGATGAAGGATCATGTTGGTGGATTGTCTGAGGATATGCGCTGGGACAAAGACATAGCAACACTGCCATACCAGATCGAAACACACGCAGAATGTGAAGCCACCAGAATATGAAAGAGTATGGATTGGCCCACCAAAAACATCCAGAAAGCATTAATATCCATTAATAAAACTATATAAAACTCCTCATGGAACTATTTCAAGAGACAGCACCTCTTCCACCAAGCTACGAACTTCCAGCGCACCCGACTTCCAGCGCGAACTTCCAAAGCCTTCTCCAGGACCTGATGACGTTACGATGTTGCTGTGGCCACATGTAACCCGTTGGGCACGTACGGTGCCCTGGCCTGACCACGCTTGATGTCGTGGAAGTCAGCGTCCAACTGCTCGTTCTCTTCCTCCCACCCGGTCCCAACATGGGTTTCACTTACATCAGCAACCCATCCATGAAGAACAGGAGATGAAGATCAAATTCGGGACCCAAAACGCATGGATGGACCACTGGACTTGCCGTTTCATAATGTCATAGGATAATGTCACAGGTATGTAACATACTGCTGCCCTCCACTCGGTCATCCAACCTGGTAAGGGGAAGGAGCAAATTTGGACTGGTAAATCAAATCAAATCATGATAGAGAAACAAATGAATCCATGGATGCAAAAATAGGTGTATAGATCGATGAACAACCAAATAGGTGCATTTCTTGGCAGGTCACACTAACAAAGGGCAAGGGGAAAAGACTATGGCTCAAAAACAGGGCGAACTCATCTGAAGCCATACAATATTCAACAATAATTTAGCTCTGTGGTGCACTGAGGCAACATAACAAGAAAAGCGGGATATATAGACTCATTCAAAGATGTGGAAATATCCGGCGCTCCTCTCTGCAAACGCAAGCCCAAGTATTAATGGATGGAGCTAAATCCCGATTTCAGAGCCGGTCTGTATTGAAAAAAATCAACTGCTGAAAATATGAATCAAATGAATTACTTGCCATGTTGTCTCCTTGGTATGTCCTGAGGACAATTGCGCTCTTTCAGAGGTACTTGAATATTTGATTTGTTGACGGCCAAACTGGCAAACACAGATGAAACATGATGAAACGACTCCGCTTTCGGATCTTTGGAGGAAGTTATTTGATGTTATTTGCATGTGTCAAATGTGTTTTCCCTGGTTGGGGTTTCTTGTGCAAATTGGTGCAGCATTTCATCAGGTGGTGACGCGGAAAAAACAACAGCTTGACCTTTATGAAGTGCCCTTCACCAGCCCAACGCATTTGGAGAAACTTGATCATGTAACTGTCATGACAGAATGTGCAGGCCAGCGGCAGGTTGAGAAACATCCAGGTTGCTTGCTTGGAAGGGACCCTGCTTTGTTGGAACTTTGTTGGAGTTTTTTGAGTTTTTAGGGTACCTCATACTCATGCATAATCATGGTGTAACCGTATTGGATGTTTCTGCCAGCTTGCCCTAGCTTGCCCCGATTCAAACATCTCGCCTCGCTGTTGTCCAGTCCTTGGCTTTGTATCTGAAGGCACCCAGCTCTCGTAGCTGAGTCACGTCAACCAAGGTCAGCAAGTCTGGATCCTGATGTTCCGAGATGTTCCGAGTCGGGCCCATGGTGGAAGGTGGTGCCACACTGCATCCCTGCAGCAGTCCTGTTCGCCGTCGCCATTGCAAAGAAACCAATTGTCGACCTGAGCAGTTTGTCAGCAGTTGCATTGGCATGGCCTTGGAAGCTCCAGGGGTCACGGAATGCAGCCACACATGATCAGCCATAAAACTCAATATGATGAAAACTGCTAATCAACCACTGGTTTTGTTCACCTGGGACTGGGACTTCACCAAATCTTCACTGGTGAACCGGTCAAACCCATCACAGGTCAAATCATGCGGTACCTGCTGAGTCTCTCCATGCCTTGATCTTCAGAGTTCGCTTTGCCCATGGGAAAATCTTCTGCATAATCCACGGAGCATTGATCACCTTAGCAACGAAGCTGACATTTGTGCTGCACAAATCGGGTATCACCATCAACGTGGGGGTTCAGTATGGGTGCCATCGGAAACAGGAAGTGCTTTTGGATAGGAAACTAAAATCCTTTTCGTTGAAGTCATTTGAAGTTACTGGTATGAGCAAGCGAATGATAAGCCATCGTTTGCGCATGTTTGTTCCTCTGGCGAAGTGCCGGGACCATGGACCCATAGCTGCACAGTTGCTGAGTCCCAGTGCCTGCAGCAAAGTCACCCAGTTTCCAGCTGTAAGATCGGGAACAAGTTTCCTCCAGCATGCAATGCTGGACCCGGTGATGGTGGTGGTCAAACGGACCGTGGGTAGCTATTTCCATAATCCATGTGTGATATTGCTGTTCTGGTCAACCACTCGGACCCTCATGTATAATCATGTCAATCATCCGTACCAGCATGATGTCCTACCAATAAGAAGCAAGGGATTGTACGTGCGGCTCCTGACGGGGCCAGTGTAATCGGATGTTTCTGATACTTTCGATCGCAGCTCAAAAAAAGGCACCATACAGCAGTAATCTACAAACCAGGTCTTTTTTACATCTCTAAAAAACTATTAAAACCTACTCAACAAGAGCATACAGTGCCCCTCTCGTGAAAAGTCAGGCGTCTCCTTACCTCTAACAGCACCGTTTGAGGTCCAAGATGCTCCAATCTCTGCATCATCTTCTCTGCTCGCTGATCAAACTCCTTGCAAATGACCTGTTGGGCGCGCAAACTTAGAGCTATGCCCCGGCTCATTCCAAGCTGCTTGAGGTCCGCATGATGCATAAATATCATACATGTTTGTGGTATATTGTTGTACGCTTGAATCTATTTCAAGTATTGAATCTATTTCATGATAATCAAGTATTCATCAAACTGGAGCAACTATATTATACAGTCTCCCGTGCATACTTTACCATATTTTCACATTCCCACGGGGTGTGAATTCTGGATCTTGCAAACCTGCCACTTGAAGCCAGCCTTCGAAAGGGTGCAGCCAGTGACATCGATGATGTTCACGACCTGGGAAGGGGATTAAACTGCAATACCGAGGGGTCCTCTGCAAGCCTACTCTTTCATAGGGGACACAAAAAAAATCATCCGCGAACCTATTACCAAGAATACCAAGATATACCAGGATGAGGGGATATCATGGATAAACTGAACAAGACATACCAAGAATACTATCATGAAAATGGCAATGGAAAGTAATCCCACCAAGTCCCTATAAAGCTTCCCTTGTCACACTGTCATGAGCAAAGCAAGCTGAGCATTTTCAAATGCGAAACGTGTCACATGCCGGTTGCCCATCTCTGTGCTGATTTGGTGATATTTTAAACCAAAACATGTGAACACATTTGAGCTAGTCCAATCTGGAATCTGGATTCTCAATTCTCGATGGCTGTTTGCTTTGCAAAGTCTACCCTCCCAAAGGCACATACACAAACATGCACAAAAACGCATGCCTGTTGAAACATGATCTGTCGCACCACAATCACTAAAAGGTATCATACATATCTCAACACAGAACCCGCACCCAAGGTTATCCCATGTCTTGGAAGGAGAGCTGCCCGACACAAACGTTGTTGTCTTCGGCTCATCTGATCCAGCTCAATGGCTCCAAACAACCAACCATGAAGAACAAACCAGCTCAATGGCTCGAAGCAACCAGCCATGAAGAACAAACTGCTCATAGCCTGGAGGGAAGGGGCAACCAACATCCGAGGCAAAGTGATGATGTGCCAGCTGCAAGAGGATGTTCATGAATGTTGATAGGTTCTCTACTTCCCATGATTGAAAATTGATGGCTGATGACAATGATTAGAATGATTGGGGGACTGAAAAAGTCGCACAGATTTGAGACAATAAGTGGATGCAAATGGTCTGAAAGGTTTTTGGAAAGGCTTCCGGCAGAAATTAAAATCAATCACGTCACACACCAACATCGAACAAATTCGATGCAACCATTGCCCAAGAGCTAGGCCACCAGAGCCACACTATATTTGTGACAAATTACAATAAATAGGTATCTAAACATCGCTTGATATCACTTGATATCACTTGACCGTGCCAAAGGAAAGGCCATGGTGCCGTCAAGTGACGTGGAAAGGCACCGCGGGTCATGATCTTGTGCTTGTTCAGCTCCCCCAAGGGATAGAAACTCAATGGGTCCCCCGTCCTCGGTATGCTTTGCCAAAGTTCTTCTCGCAGCCACCGGTGAGATCCACAAATCCAAAATTTTTGTAGAAGAAAACCACCTATGATTATTATGATGGAAAGGCACTTGTAAATAATGGGTATCAAATTATCACTCGTTGGAATTGATACTGGGCATGGACATTGATTCGAGTGCTCATTGGCTGCAGTAAGGCTACATCGAGTGTACCCGGCTTCCAGGTGTAAAGCACCATGAATATCAACTTGACACGCATCAATCAATCATCTGCGATGTCCATGCAATTTAGTCACTCAAATAATGAAAAACGTATAATTTGCTCTCTGTTCCTGCAGCACTGTTACTTCGGAGCTCCATCAGAACTTGAAGCGCAGCGGAAACTACAAACAAACCATGATATTCATGATGTATCAACCCGTGAGAACGCCTCCAACATCCTCCAACATCATCCCACATCGGTGGAGCATCTTCGTCAGCTGCTCAGTATTGTAGATTAAAGAAACGAAGCCATGCAATTCTTTGATCCCAGGCAAGTCGTCAGTGCGTAGTAGGCGTTGCTCCTTCTCGATGCTCACCATTTTTTGCATCATCTCTGGAAACACCTGGGGGGTCGATCAGTGAGAGCCCAACCATCCTACACCATTGAGGAATCAACATACTGTGAGTGGATGGCAGAAAAGATTCCCCCGCCTGCCCACTGAGATGTGCAAGTGGAAACTGTGCCAAAACACAAGTGTTCAAAGACTTTATGCTGCAGTGGATGTTGGCAAAAGTGAAATGAGGACAATACAACAAAAACACGCATGAAAACAACACCCTGAAATCTGAAGATCAAGGACCCAATTACATCCAGTTGCATGTCAAGAACGGTTTGATGCACGACGTACTGTACAATGAGGCCGAATATATGCAATACGCACTGAAGCATCTAATGGGCAAGCACTTGACTTCGCTCGATTTTGTCCACAAACACACTTACAGTGTCAATGAGTGTAAATGTCTGCCTTGGCTTGGCATGTCAGCTAATCAAGGTGTGCCTGCTTGCATACAAGCGAGGCACGCACGGGACTATACAATACTATACAACTAACATATACATTGTGTGTGGAGATCTGGGGGAACCAAATCACAGAGACTTTCACATATGCCGCATGCCCTCAAGGACTGAATCCCTATATCCCTACATGAATCTATCCAAGTGACAGCATCGCCATTCAGCTCTTCAAATACGGTGAAGAAAGAACGAATCCAATCGCAAGATGCCTAGGATGCAGATTGCAACCAGCTATGGTGACCCTGGACGATGGTTTGCTTTCTGATCTTGCTGGGTAAGGCACTTCCACGTCGAGCTTGTTCCTGGGCCAGTGCCATCATGTGCCATCCCTACATGTCTTTGGTCTTTCGATTCCGTTTTCTCTCCCACCTACTGTGACCACGAATCATCTCACAAAACGCTTCTCAAAAAGAAGTGATCTCCTCTAGCACATCTGCCCCAAGCCAAAGAGCTGTCGCAAGATTCGGGTGATGGCCAAATCTCCAAATAGAGGTTGGTACAGCTGTCCTGTGGCCGTCGTGGCAGGTGTGCACTTGAGGCCATTGCATACCAAAAATACATAAAAATACATCATAACGGGAACGAGCTGCGCTCACAAAGCGAACGCGCGGAGCTATCCATATGGCTGCTTTATGGATTACAATAAATGATAAATTAATATAAATGATAACAATTGATTCAAAAAAATCATAAAAAATCCATCAGGAAGTCATGGTGATTTCTCTGTCCTTTCTTCTCCCGCTCATCGAACTCTGCCTTGAAGTGATCCCGAATGCGAGAGATAAGCTCCTCAGGTGGCCGTTTCAATGCTGCAGTGCAGCAAATGTCGCATGATTGATGGCTGCACCTGGATCCCCTGTGCGCACATCGCACATCTGGAGACTGGCCAGTTTTACGACCGTCTTACTAAAACACGCGTCAAAAAGCTGCAAGTCTCGGTATGGACTTACAATTACAACGGCGAGGTCATGCCAGTTCTATCTGGGTGTTCCTGCAGATTTTTTCCCCAAGCAATCCGGTGCAACCCCAGCTTGGTTGCCAAGGATCTAGCTCTGCCTCGCTGGGCAAAGCATCCGAGGTCACCGAAGCCATCAGCAATCATGGGCAAGGCTACCGCGCAGTGGCTGAGTGGTTGGAATCCTCACCATCTGCGATCATCACTCACCAGGACTCACCAGCTTCTGTCCGTGGACGTGAGCCCATTATCTGTCTTGAATTCGTGAAGCATCCAACAAATCCCAAGGGTGTGTGTGTGTGTGGGATATTTTGCTTCAAGCAAGGCGGGTTCACAAGGGACCATCTGATGTTGTACAACAATTTTGGGTTTCTGATGTTTTACATAGGGTGCTTTGATTGCTGCGCATGAACATGCAGGTGGCACACAAACGTGTGGAGCCGACTCTATCGCACCATGCCTTCGCACAAACCGTCTGCTTATGGGCTGACACCGTAGGGCTGTAACCAAACAGCTTAAAGTGACATCACAGCCAGCTCCGGACTGTGCTGCAGTTGTGCCATTCTCAACACCTGTGAAGTTTGAGGATCCTAAAGCTGCGGACATCGAACGGCAACTGTGTTGGAAACGCCAAGCTCGCGCAGTCCAAGGACAATGATCACATATCAAAGTGACTCGACATGATTCAGCTCTGAACGCCGTGACTGCCAACGAAGCATCAGCATCTATGATGGCATCGCAACCATGGGAGTGCCCATTATTCACCAACCTTTCCGGAAAAATTGTGTGTATCCAGGGCACCCAAAATAGACATTCTTGGACTTGGATACCAACTATGAAGGTGCCCCCCTTATGACTGGCCCAAGTGCCCTGCGCAAAGGGAGGCATCAAAGGTGCAGGCACATAGCGAGCATTGGCAGTCGGACCTCGGTGCTGCTGATTTACGACAAAATATGGACAGTTCAGATGGACCTACATTTTTTGATATTTTTTGGCTAGGGCGTCCAGAGGGTTTGCCTGATCACGGTGGACCTACATGGATCTACCATTGGTATGCAATGCCATGAAATGCCGGCCTTTATAAGGAATCTGTGCATCTGCAAGAGTTTCTCCACTCGGACTTGGGATTGAGGGATGCCACCACCATCCACCACCTATCGTCACACCAACCGAAGCAGCTCTGGAACTTCATCGAGGTCGGAGCTCGATGACCGATCTCGAACATGTTGCATGGACTCTGCCGGCCGCATGACTGTGCGAAGGCCTGTTCTCACCAGCGCTGCTGCAGGTGGTGGACATGACCCAGCTTGCGATGATTTGAAGCCCAAGTGGTGCGACATGGCTTTCCTTCAACAGTCCATGCTCGCTGAGTTGGGGGTGGAGTGCATCTTGCAACCCATCCCTGCCTTGATTACTAGGGCTCGGAGTCAACGCTCTGTACCTTCTGATTCGTCATTGCGGCCATATTATGGATCCACATGGCCTTTTCTACATTTCCCAATGCTTCCAAAGACAAAGTTAAACTTTGTCGTTACAGTAAAGACATGGTTTTACTTAAAGACAATGTAAAACCGCTAGCATTTTCTCGCAGAATGGCATTATGTAGATCCTTGGAGATCCTGGCGTCCTGGGGATATGAATGCCATTGAGGCTGAGCCACCAAATCTCACACAGTTCACAGACTCAGCAACAGTAGCTGTGCTTCATCCCTATGTTTGGTTGAACCATAGAGTCCCCTTGAGTCATGAGCAGGCCAACCATCTGGAAGTTCATGTTCTGCAAACAAATCTAAACCATCCCACAAGTTCCAACCAATGTGAGACTAAAACCGCATGATTTTTCCCAAAAGTCTTGACAAGTTTCCACTAAGTTTGCGCTCAAGTTTTTGGTTGTTGTTCACGCGTTTTTCACTGTTGTTTCACGGGTTTTTCACGGTCGTTTCACGGACTCTTCACGCTCCATGTTTTGTTTATTATTTTGAAGTTTTTGCAGGGTCCGACGAAATCCACCTGGACATGGCACGCAAGCCTGAAATGCTGATAGTCCTGGATCTTTACATTGCAGTGAGCGAAATTGCAACATATGGAAGAGCCCTCGCTCCCAAACACATTTGATATGCATCTGAGTGGTTGATCAACAATTCTATTGGGCCACAGCGTCTCAACTTGTGGCACATTTAGGCGCCCTCGCGCAAGCATACAGATGGCATGATATGTCTAGATCTATAGCTACAAAAAAGGGCATCTTCCAAAGACAAAGTTAAACTTTGTCGTTGTCAAAGACAAAGTTAAACTTTGTCGAGGAAGCATTGGGTTTTGTCGCCGGGGCGTCACAATGGATTGAGCCCCCCAAAAATGACACGAAGTGACGAGCGGTTTGGACCCCATGGGCAGTTTCCTCTCCTACTTCCAGTGTTCCTCAAGCAGAGTCATTTCCCCCTACTGAATAATTAATAGGAAATTGAATAACTTTCAACATTTCCCCTACTCATATCCTACTCTGTCAGTAACAGATTGCTCATGTTCATTTTTAATCAGTCCACTGTCAGTAACGCCCGAAAGTACAATACACCACCCTACGTCCAATTTTAACCGCAAACTTCAGTACACCCAGACCCAACCTTTCCCCTACCCGAACCGTGCATTCTGTCATAGGTCCACTACACATGAACCAACACCGCTAAAAGGCAATGGGCACTTGTCCACGCTGTACGTCACTGGTGAGCGCCGCATCTCACTGCTGGAAGTTCTCACCTGCATGCCCTTGGTCCACAATTTCAACACAAGCACTTGTCAAAGGGAAACCATGAAACCGAACGAGACTGACTGGGAAATAAGTTGAGACAAGCGATTTATTGCCAGATCCGAGTATTCTTTGAAACAATTGCCTGTTGGGTTTGGCTAGGTCGGCCAAACCCTCAATCAAATGACAAGCAATGCAAGTTTGATCGAGGTTACACGTAAGTAGAACCATCACGGCTGTGAAACAAATCCGCGACAGCTAGGCTTCCCACAGCGATGGCAGTATGTCGGTTTTCCGGACTCAACGATCGATCCTGCGACGCGCTTCTGGTCGAGCGAACACAGGTGGCCATCAGGCAAAGGTGGCACTACCCAATCTTTCGAAGGTGGTCAGGTATGGTCAGGTATGGTCAGAAGTCAACCAATACCAATGGATATGTCACATCACAAATCTGAACAAGTTCAGGGGGAATCAATGAAAAATTTGCTAAATTTTCGTTACAACATAACATCACATAAACGTAACATATGAAACGCGAATGAAATGAGACGAATTCGGAAATATTTTTGCAGATTTGCACATCATGACATGGAAATCTCATGCAAACCCCAACCAGTTAGGGCCACAGGCCGCCGCTGGGCCCCCGGCCGCGGCGGGACTGGCAGCATAAGCCAAGCCAGGCCTGAAACCAAGAGACATGGTGCAGGTAATCCTGGGAACCTTGACACGAGCACCTTACTATGACTCATATGACTCAATGTGACTCATAGTTCCTCATACTCATTGGTGGCATACGGTATTTGAGTCATTACACAAAATGAGATTTCATTCGGTCAGAAATAATCAAAATTGATATCTATGAAGCTTTCAGGAGCTCAGACCTTGAAAGGAGCTCCTTTCAAGGGTACAACTCCTAGGGGTGGGCCAGTGCTGGGCACAACCGGAACTGCCATGGCTCTTTTCTTCAGCAACTCAAGAACTCTCGTGGCTCGGCCGCGCAGCGCTTCGCCATACGAGCTCATTGTCTTGGAGATGAGGTCGACCCACCTGAGATATCCACGCTGAACACCGGAAACCGTGATGGACCGTGGATCCTTCTGTCCACTAAAATAAAATCCAATGAAGCTAAGGCACTCTGATGCTTGGGAAGCCAAGTCCGCTGGATATTGGTCCTGGCATGATCATGTGGAGCAACCCAGGGAGAAAACAAGGAAACCGCGGGGTCTGTCAGAACTCACAATTCTTGGGCATCACTAGCCTCAAAATCTCCAATGAGACCCGTTGATCTTTCCTTGTACAAGCGCTACATGTGTAGTGTCTGTGATGCTTATTTCATTCATTCATCCTTGGAAACATCTGATGGTCATGGCTGGTTGATGCTGGTTGGCCATCCAGCTCAGCTTCGCCCTCCTGATGATCTGGCACTTCTTCGGCCCCAGCTGCCAGCAAAAGCACCACCAGCTCTGGTTGGCTCAACAGTGCAGCTGCATGCAGCGCGGTGCGGCCTGTGGCAAGGCCGACTCGGGTAAGATAATGCCCCCGGGTGGGACAATACAGCATACGTTGGCATGTGCCCATACACCTGTGGCCATGGCCACTCTGGTTTTTTGGTGCCTGTGGAAATAAGCATTTTGATTTGTTGATTTGGTTGGATTTTCTCCTTATCCATCCTATCCAGCTGTGCTTTCTCCAATTTGGCAAAGCCAATGTCAACTGGCAAGCATGCAGAGGATATTGTACATGAGTATCAGATTTTGTTGAGTTTAAGCCTGCCGAAACTTTCATACCACTTTCTGAGTTTCAGTTTTCAGCTTGGCCCAGCACTTCGACACCCCGTGGTTTCGAGCCGCCGGACTCCATGGGATTCCAACCAACCCCCAGCATCACCACACCTCGATCATCCCTGGCACCGACATCAGCACCGCAGCTGATCAGCACATCTGCCACTGCATGGTGACCCGCCCACGCTGCATCGTGCAAGGCCGTGCTACCCGAGGCGTCTGCAGCAGCAGGGTTGGCGCCTGCAGCTGAGAAATGCTGGGACATGAGGGGGCTGACTTTTCCCTACTTCCATGCATTTATAGAGGCATTTACTACATGTTTTTGTTTGCATTTTATCATGCATCGGATGTTTTAAATATGTTTTCCTGTGCATTGTGGGAATTATACCGTTTTGATACCGTTTTGTTTATTGATCTTCCCTGGATGATGTAACTGCAACCAAATCCAGGGAATTCCGGACATTGAATATCTTCGGTTTACATATGTATATTTTCTATATATTTCGATGATGATGCTGGCAACTAGCAAGCCACATGAATCTGACATAAGAATCTGCCTTTAGAATCAGCAGTGCGTAATCTTCCCAACATGGTTTTGCATGCATGTCACGCTATGCCGCCAATTTCATTCTGGAGCCTAGAGCCATCTAGAACCGCCTCTGAGACGGCGGTAGCGTCTCATATGAGATCTTATTGCTCTTAACTTACAATTTTCCTTGCAACTGGAGATCATCTAGTCATCTCATAAAGTCAACACAACTTAACTAATCTATAGCTTACAGTCAACAAATCTACCTTACAACTAATCCACAACTTCAATCAACTTCACAACTTCCCCCGAGATCTGCGAAATCTGAGGATCCACCAAGCTCCGCATCTCCCACCTCTCCGCAGCAAATCTGCAGCCAGCTGAGGATGGCCGTTGGCCGCTGCCCAGTGCAAGGGCGTGCCACCCGAGTAGTCCCGGGCCGTGGCCGCTGCGCTGCTCAGCAGTTCCTGGGGGCTGCATTCACTGGGCCTTGGAAACGGTATGGAATACCTAGGTACGGTCACAACCAGTAACAACTTGTCAGTAAGTATTAGCTAGCATATAGATGCTAATATAGTGGTTGATAATGGTTGATAGTGGTTACTGATATTAGTTAACAAGTGTTAATCATTAACCACTATATAATATTAGCCAGTACTGCTATTGACCATTCTTTATTCTTGCCCAGTCGCAATCAGTATCAATCATCATCGCCCCTTATGACCATCGGCTGAAAACTCACAAGGCCTCAGTCTTCAAGATATCTTCAAATCCAGAGGTTCCAAAGTGTTCCAAACTTTCGCAGCACTTTGTCTCACTGCCGATGTCGTCGTCATGGAATGGTACTGCGAAAAACTTGTACCTGAAGTCTTCCTACCTTTGAAAAGTTCTAGTTTCATCATGTTTCACTATGTTTCACTTGTCCAAGGGTCCGCAATGGTTCGGTCGCCCATTCGTGCAGCAATATGCAAGGGACTTGTCCCATCCTCTCCAGCAGCCGAGGCTGGAATGCCTCGCTTGCTCAGCACTTCTGCTGCATGAGTACCTCAGAGCAACATGTCCCTGGTCTCCTCCACCGTGTCATGTGTTTATTATACAGCATCAAGTGGCGAGGTCGTGATGGTTTGGCGTAATGTTGACAGCATTGTAACAAAACGTGAGATTTACAACATCAATTTTCATCGTACGAACTAAACGCCGACTAATTTACGTCAGAAGAAGCCAGCAACCAGTTCGTTTTCCAACAGTCCAGGTCAGATTCCAAAATTTTAATGGTGAAGACACATGTGACTTAACTCAGCTTTGAACTCAACTTATATAACTAGACTCCGAATCTGTGTATACTTGCTGATGAAATTTGTGACGATCCTATCATCGCAAGGCCTGATACAGTACATGGTCAAAATTTGAGGGGATGACCTTCCTACGAAATCAACAAGCCGGGTCTTGTGGGCGTCTTGCAACCTCACCACGGTAGGACGCCTTTGCCCGGGCTTGGTCGAGTTGCAAGCGAGCACATCACCAGAGCGAAGCAAAACGTCACCGGGCACAGGAGGTTGAACTGACTTCCGAACCTGGGACGGCATCCCTTCCAGCGCCGAGGGAAGTGCCTTGCAAGTGCCTCAAACGTGCCTTAATATTCCTGAAGGTCTTATGAGGTCAGTCCTTTCTATGCAGTTTGGTGGTATTTTGATCTGCCGCATCTCTTATCATGAGGACTTTGACTTCCTTGAATGTGTAAACCATCACCTCGCAGGCCCACAGAACCCTGGGGGAAAAACATTAGTTCTCGAAGGGTTGCTTCCCAACAGACAAAACGTGTGATGTGTAGGAGAATTCAGGGCAGACCATGGACAGCATTTTCCCCTCTGTCTGTTCTTTCCTTCCATTTGTATCATATGTTGTTCTTTTTTTTCCTCTCCCTCCATCTTTCTTTCTCTTGTGTGTTGGAAGACTCAAACCATGCAACGCAGCATAAAGCTTGTCCTCACTGTTGAGCCATCTGATCCCTCCGCACCTCACAAGTGCCTACTTCTGCACCGAGTCGTATGAGAGTTCGCACCACGTCTGTGCCAGTGGCTGGAAAAAACGGCATGGTGTCTGTGCACACATGCCGGTGATTTTTCCATGAGGACACGGGGGGGTGGACGAAAGCCCAGCATGGTGCCCCTTGCGTTGATTATGAGCATGAAGAATGGAAGGATGAACACCATAAGTGGGAGGACACAATCGCAAACCCGGTATCGTCACTTTGACATCCAAAGCACTGGGCAGAAATCGGTGCCCCCAGACCTCTGGGAAAAAAAATGATGTTTGTGTATCTTCTGTTTGCATAGCTGCGTTACGGACCGTTACGGACATGTTTCCTTGTATCGCAGCTTCTTCTTACAAACGAACTGAGTGAAGAGTCAGACAACAGGAAATGGATACGATGCAGGGACGGAGGTGGAAGGGACGCCACTCTGTTTTGGCTGGGGTGGAGCTGGAAACCTGGGGTACAGGGGACTCTGCCCCCAAACGACCTAAACAGCTTTGCTGAAGGGAAACTCCAGTTAGCTACCGCTAGCTTTCGTGATGACTTGTAGTTGATCGATGTCGATCGCAATAAGAGTGAGCAATGGTGAATGATAGCGCTGCCAGCAACAATCCCCCCCGCCCAAAAACAAATGGAGAGCAACTGGTCGCCACTGTAATTCCGATGGCTCCACCAATGCATACATAGCATCAAATATGCACATTACACGGTATACACCCTTATTTACGCGATGTGTAACGGAGAGCATGTCTGGTGACCACAGGCGACCCTTGTAAACTCCGCCACGGCCTGCGCTCCGTGCCCTGGCTGCCCAATGCAGAGGTCGCCCTGGAACACTGGCAAGGGCCACGGCATTGACATCAGCACCCCCAGCAACGAGCTCCTGACAGCTGGGAAGCCAGGTGGGGACATGCGTTAATACAATTTAGAATCGATAAGGTATATCATAAGATGGTATTCTTATGCTACTTTCATAGATATATTATGCTGATCAAAATTCATGAAGAATCAAATAAGATGGTACAACTAGGTGCTTCTTCATGCTACCAATCTTGATGCTTCCCTAGGTGCTTCGCTGCCATTCTTCATCATGAAGTCTTCATCCTTCCCTTAGCTCCTCAACAATTGCAGCATGGCCCTGCAAGGCCGCCCAGTGAAGGGGCTCTGCATCTTGGTTGTCTCTCATGCCTCAGGGCGTGGCTGTACCGCCACCCCTCCCCTGCCGTCGCCCCTCGCCAACCAAGGGGCTGCACAAAGTGCGGTCGCCGCCACGGAGCAAACTTCTGACCTTGCTGAAGGACTGCTGGGCGGATTGGTTTCTCAGGCCATAGGGGGACCCCCGCAAAATGGTTGGCTTATTACGGTCAAGGGTTAGATAGTAGTATAAACAAAACTATACATGGGTTGCAAGAATGTTTCATATGGATTCATATGATGATATTGAACCATCCCCTTCTTCTGTCAACATTGCCAAGCACTGTTGCCACATGTCGCGGATCTAGTCATTGCAAACATCAAGCTTCATCACCATCATTGTCATAGCAATGGTGCCATTTCCACATCTGCCGTTCGCTTTCAGCCAAAGCACGACATCCAAATGTCCTCCCGCTGCAGCGTTGTGCAGCGCGGTCTTTCCCGAGCTGTCAGTTGCATGAAGGTCCACACCTGAGCGGTGCAGGGGCTAATCTAACTGGGCATCTGATCTTTGAGTTGGTTATTTCATGTCATTTCGATCTATTTCAGCATAGTTCAGGTATATCATCTCAGTCTTTCCCCCTGAGTGGAAGCGTCCCCTCTCGGAAGAGTTGGACACACACAAATAAAGATTGAGCACCAAGGGGAAATAATAAGAACTGAAATGACACCATTTTTTTTGGCAAACAACTTTTGGAGTGCATGTGCATTCGAGCATTTCACATGAACATGGCATTAAAAAGCCGGTCCCATACTGTACAAATAACCGGATCCACCAAAGAAACATACGAGAATGGATGTCACAGGACATCAACATGACCAATGGATGTCACAGGACATCAACATGACCAATCATAACCACAGGATTGAACCACTGATCAACTGACCATGGCTCAACTGACCCTGTTGCAGCTGCTTCAACGTGCCTGCAGTCACCAGCAGTTCGATGACATCCGAGTGCCCCCGGGTCGCGGCCTCGATGAGTCCCAGCTGAGCATCTTTGCTTCCAAGCAACCTGGGGAGGCGCAGTGGGGCCGACCTGGAGGTGCCATGTCGGGTTTTCTGGGAGAGTCGAGTTTTTTTCTGGAATAAGTACTCCACTTCATCATGAAAAATGATTAAACATCGCAAGAACCGGAAGGAGGCATGCAAAAAACAATGTGTGAAAACCACGAGTGCAAGTCTACTATAACTAGCATGCCTGCTGACCCTTGAAACATGGCATGTGGATCCGGTGATGCCTTGAACCAGCTCACAAGTCCGTCACACAAATATAGTGACACCCACTTCACTCAGTAAATGATTGACCTCCAGCAGCTACTGTATGAGTTTGGCTGACTGAAGATCAATACCAGCCTTGCGCCACAAAAGGTAAGGGAAAAACATCTCCCCTGGTTGGCATTACCAAGTTCCTTGATATGTTGCTTGTGCTGTAATAATTTAGAGTCATTAGACCAAACAACCTGTGCATCGGGGATGGTTGAGGGCACTCGGATGATCATCCAATTCGATCTTCTAACTCCGAACTAGTTACAAAGCCAATGAAGTCGCAAATGTTGACAGCAAGTTATCGCTTCCACGCGCTTCTACCATATTGATGCAATACCCCCTGAGGTGAATCAGCTGCCCAAAGACTCCTCAGCCAACAACTCCTTCACCAGCTCTGCATGTCCAGCCGTGGCCGCAGCTTTGAGGCCAGCTGGGGCTGCTTTCATGAATGCACTGCCGGACATGCCTTGGACAAGTGAGCTCTTCCAACTAAAAATGTAGCAATCGCCTGTTGATTTCGCCATCAAGAGCCATTGCTGACCACCAGTCATCACCCTAAGTACTTCCCATGTCCCCCGAAACATGCACTTCGGCATGGCTCAAACCAACCAATTGAAAGCTCGGCACGCAGTTTCGACACCACCTTGCTATGCCCGCGCTCGGCAGCAGCCACCACCGCAGCTCCCACAGCTGAAGCCGGTGCCTCGTCACCTTGGAAACTGCTGGAGTGGTTGGCTGTCTTGGACTGACCATGGGTCATGACCCAAAAACATCAAAAATAACCATGAAGGAAACAGCTCTCCCTCGTGCTGAGAAGTTGAACCCCTGTGAATTTGGTGAATGGAGATCCAGGCAGCTTATTCGGGGTCTTTTCGTGCAGCACTTACACTAAGGGGGATCCAAAGGACCTGCGAAAGTGTTCCCCAATGACTTAACGAACAGCCCACGACCTCAGCGTGATGACCAAGGCCGAAGCAAATACTCGAGGCATGCTGGCCTCACCTCCCCTATTGCTGTCCATACGGCACCTGGCCATTCAAATATAGACAAGTTATCCCAAGTCACTTTAGAATACTCAACAGGGACTCTCAAACATGCACGATGGTAGGCGCCCATTCAGAAGCAGGCTAGTATAGAAGGGGCCCTGGATTTCACAGGATTTAATTAGTAGCTGTGTGTGCTGCACGTCCCTTTGCATGGTTCATCCGGTTTTTCCTTTCAAACTGCCTTTCCACTTACACTCACAAGAGTGATAAGCCTTCGTTATCCTTCGTTTCCTGATTTTTGACATAGGCATCGGATTGCGTGAATCCCCGTCAGCAGAAGTTCCGGGTAGATACGTGTCTACCCTTACCACTTGATTACTGATTGCTGTTGCATCCTTTTGCAATTTTGCTCCCAAAGCACGACGGGCATTCACACAACCCGGTGTTGATTCATCTCTAGCATGCCAGAGCATGCCAATGTTGCAGGAAACCAAGCATTACATCTCCGGCCAGCAAGAGTTGAAAGGCAGCTTGAAAGGCCAACCCCAAATGGTCACCCAACAACTTAAAAGCTTTTGACCATTAGTGGTTTAGTAACCTAAAATAATTAACCTAAAGCTAACCAAATAGTGACCCCAAATAGTACTGATCCGATGGCTTTCCTTGGTCCCAGCGACTCCAGTGGCTCATCAAGTACTCCACTGCCACATCTTGGCCTCGAGCTGCAGCCAGCTCCAGGGGAGCTCCCAGAGTCGATGGGGCGCCAAGGTCGCCACCTTTGCTCGCCAAGGCCTTCCAAGTCGTTGGACGAGACCCATTTTCGCTTCTGGTTTCGACTGGTATCATTCCAAACTGAAGGAGGAAGTAGTGCGGAAAACCCTCTAAATCTAACCCCTGCACATTGCTTTGCAAGTGTGTTTTTTGGTGAAAATTGCCGTTCACTTCGTGGAAAATGGATGAAAATGGTCGAAATTCAAGATCCAGGGATGGAAAAATGCCGACCTTCGATACTGATTCGCTTCAGCCTTCGGTGTCCCATGGTGTGGCGCTGCCTTCAGAACTGCCACATGACCTTGCTCAGCGGCCAGGTGCGCGGCCGACAGACCCAACAAACGGTCAGGCTTGTCAGCCAGCAAGGTCACCTGCCAAGGTGGGAATCTCAGATCTGCTGGGATGACCTGGGCACCACAACATGTTCTCATGTCAAAAGTTGGGTCATGCTACTGGGAATTGGATACTTTTTAAAGGGTCCGGTCTTTGTATGTCTTTGTTCGGAATGTTTGGAATTCTTGCGGTCACCCAGTCACCCCACGCAAACACCTGGAAGCAGTTGAAGATTCTGACAATTGATGTTAGTGGCGATCAACATTGCGTAGTCACCAATTATATCTCTCTCTCTCTCTCTCCATCGCCATCTCGATGAGTTCAACGACGGCTGAAGGCGATTGTAGCCCAGTACGAGTAGTCACCAGTTGTGATGGCTAATTGAGGAAAACGTGATGAAATGTAGAGCAATGACTAATAATGGTCATGTTCCAGTCACGGTTGGTAATGCGTTCAGTCATATTCAATAATTGCATTCATGTTACGAGGGATGCAAATGTATAAATGGCCTGTATTTGTACATAACGCAAACACACGTAAGTATACACATGTATATACATATCTACCACTTGGTCAGGACACTCCAGCTAGCCTGGTAGCTCCAAATCGCTCCCAACCGAACGCAAAAATACCCTACCAATCCATGCCCACTGACAGCCAGACACATAGAGAATCATAGCTAGGTAGTAATAATGTAATATATATACTAATCATGACAACAACTATAGTCACACTAGTCATAGCAGGTGGTTAGTCCAACGAATCATAGGCTTAGTCACTGCTAGTCATGACCTGACAGCTGCCTTCTCCGCATCTCCCAGCTGGGCCGATTGAAGCACCTCGCCCGGCAGCCAGCGCGCTGCCAGGTTGAACCTGAGAAGCCGGGCCGGTGACGCGCCTCCTTGTTTGAGCATGGATAGCATGTGTGCTTTTCTCATTCTTTCTTGCTACCAGATCATGCAGTTCACTCAGCCGCAGATATTGCAGATTGGGATGGAGAGGAGGGGGAGAGAAAAACCAAAATGATGATGGTTTCGTATTGTTTGAATTGATGTTCAAAGAATTTCAAAGATACATTCAGCTGCATTCAGATCGACTCAGTGCATCCAACGTGGAGGAAGAAACACGGCCATGCATGAAAACAAACAGAAATGATCATTAACCCTCAACTCAACTCCGCATGTTTGTCATCTTCAACCATCTTCAAGGTCAACCTGGCCAGAACTTCTCAGAACTTGCTGTGGCAGGGAAGGCGCGATTCTGCTAGATTTCCGTTTCAAAAGGAGGCTGTGGTTATACAACCTACCGCTGCACTCGCTCAGCAAAGGAAGCCTTGAGGAATCTGGGGATCTGCATCTGCACTGCTGCAACTTCTGAGCGGGGAGTCATCCAGGGGAATCTGAGGAAGCAGCGCAATGGACACTCGCTCCTCTGCGTCAGCTTCTGATTCTTCCACCTCCGCAGGAACGCTTTGCAAAAGGGCATGTTGAGTCTGTGCTTGGTCATCCGGCATCCACAGCTGTAAAAGTATGTAAAAATCAAACAATCAAAGAGACTTCCATTGACGCACTCTGACTCTTCACAAGGCATCTTCGAACTGTGTTCAGAAATGGCGGAGGCTCTTGGATAAACCTTGCAACACTGGAGACATGAAAGGACACAGTTTGTGACATTCCTTTCATCATCTTCGCACCTCATGGGGCAAATCTGGAGGAAAAAGCACCAGCAAGTTGGACTCGGGTACGACGCGAATTGCTGAAGCATTGCTGGGGTAGAGCACCAAGCCAGCCGGTGGTGTCCTGCGAAGGCGCACATCATGACTGTCCGCCATGTTTTGAGGCGATGCAACCATGTGCAACCACTCTAAGGCGCATGGGGTTCAGTGCTGCTCAGTAGTGCTCAGTCCGCAAGGCTTGATTTTCTACGAAAGCTCTGAGATCCCAGGTTGGCGGCCCAGAAAACAAAGAGAAGCGAAGAGATTCAAGCAGTTCTCCATGGATTTGCTTGAGTATCACGGCCAAATGGACCCAATCATTGCTACTGCAACAACCGCACCTCAAATGAGCAGTGGCAAAACTCTTGGCACAATCCCATGATGACCAAATCATGATTCGCGATTCGTTGTTCCCTGCAAGCCCTGTAATGCAGAGTGATGAGCACGAGTCACTAAATGCCCTGTGTACATCGAATATAGCCAGCAAACACAAGATCGTTCCACTCTAACTCATGTTACATATCTCACGTGCTTTTAGCTGGCATTTTTGGACGCAAATCAAGAGACCAAACCAAATCACATGATCTTGAAGACTGGACGAGTGTTTTCACATTCACTACGTTTCAAAAACAAGGTTTTGAATATGTTGACGAGTGTGAAATTATTCGCAAACAGAGCCAAACATGTACTGTATTTTTGATATTTTTTGATATTTTTTGATCAGGCTTGAAGCGCAAGTGAAAGCCACCTGCAGTTGACTTTACGGGCGCATCAAAACTGAATTTTGGGGCGGTGCGCTGAGCCTCGGTGAAGGAAAGTGGTGGAGACATCAGCATGTTTGAAGCGAATCAACTACTAACCCGGTTTTGAACTGGCAGCTGGATCCAAACTGCAGTCATTGGATAGGCTACAACCTGGTAGGGGGGCATTCATGGGGAATACGCTTGACAAGTCGTTTTGGAATTGACTTAAATTCAAATATTTCTAGATGGCTTTTTACATTCACAGGTTTATTCTGAAGGGATCGTTCAAATGGAATGTAATTCAAACCGTAGGTCAAACCAAGTCTAAAAGACAAATCTGCTCGTCATGGAACAAACAAGGCATCCACATTGATGACACATGGCCAAACTAAATGCCGCATAGCGCTACATTGCTACATGCGGTCAACATCTTAACAACGAAGAACTGAGATCTATTGCCAGTCGAAAACCAATCATTTCTGGGGATTAAGGATGCCCAAATTGTTTACAATTGAGGGCAATTCATGAACAAGCGATTTCTTGCACGCGGGCATCAATCGGTCATGAAATATCATGACAATATCACCACTGTTCGATGCGATCCGCTCCTTTGATCCACTTCTGGGTAGAAGACACCGGAAGCGAACAAAGATGCACCTGGCCCTCAGAGTCAAAATCACGCTGACTCCTTTCGGTTTGGGCTACTTGCTTTTGGTGTAATTACATGCTTACCTCATGTTGCCTCCATGAACAGAGCCTTAGGCCTTGGTGGATTGGAATCATGGCATGCCCAAGGGGTCGTCATCATCATCATCATCATCATCATCACTCGGTGGGACTTCAGATTCTCATCTTGCAATTCCAAGAGCGAAACTGGCTTTAAGACTAAGCTCGCGGCGGCCATGGGTGTGACGAGCATTCCAATCTCCAGGTCGGTTGATGTTGGCCCACAACTGGTCCGGTATCACTGCAATCTCCAAATCTTCACCGTCCTGTGCGATGGTTATCGAACATCAGGCAAGCTCAAGTGCGAATTCTCCTAGTGCACCGAGCTAGGATCCCTAGGTCCCTAAGATCGGAAATAGCACCCTACATCACGCTACTGCGAATTAAATTTCCTAGTCCGATTGACTGATTGGCAATTGGAAGGCAAATCAGCATGAACTAAGTATCTACCTGCTAGTAGTATGTCTGATTGATCAGTTAGTTGCTTTGATTCATAATTGCTTGACATAATTACTGATATCAGCAAATCATTTGATTCAATCCGATATGAATCAAAGTAACTACCGGAGATCAATTCAATTCGGAGGTTTGACTCAGTTAGCTCACTGCCAGGCCACTCCTCCAGGGGATACGTCAAGTCCTGAGCCTCGAGGAATGTCTTCGCTGGTCCTTCCACCAGCTTCATCAACCTGGGCTCTTGTTCTATGCTCTCCCGGGACCTTGCCAGGTGATACCAATGGCAAAATATCAAACAGCTGGCAGTTTATTGATATAAAATAGTTGATACCTATGGCAATAAACTGGCAACAGTTGATACCTACTGGCAATACAAAAATTTTGCCAGTTTATTATAGTTTATTGATATCAAATGGTTGAAACCAATAGCAAATGCACTAGTTGCCCAATCAATAAACACCACTGCAAATACAAAAGAAATATAAAGAAATCGCATAGAATATCATAGGATGATCACATCTAAATGCATGCATGGTTTATGCTCCGGAGCAAATGGGCTATGGACTTTATCTGGCACATAGCTGAATGGACCATGGACGGGAACTCCTGACTCTTTCTGCAACCCGGCTTGTTTTCTTGGGGTGCATTCTACAAGGCCGTGATTCAGTAAAAGCTTTCGGACTCATTGTGGACCCTGAAGTAGGGCTAAACTTGGTTGATGAACCTTCGGTATAATTGAAAAAACATAGACTTGTAGATTGAACAATTGTAGAGCAAATAAATCTACAGAAAGATGATGCATGTATAGACATTTATGTTTAAATTACAATGTGATTACATTTATAACTATTGTATATAGACGATCGTGACCATGTTGGATGATGTTGGATGTACTGACATAGAACGAATGCAAATAATGCAAATTGAAACTGCACTCCAACCACCATCGACTTCAAGCTCTCAGACCGAGGCTGCTGAAATTCTTGGGCCTTGAGCGCAAGGAGGTCCTAAGACTGCTCCAGCTCTGCTACCGGGGCAGTGCCTTTTTCCAAAGCGTTCCCCAAATTTCCCACATGGCATACACTGGGAGGAAATAGGGTGGGACAAGGTGGAGCCTTTATTTATAAATCAAACTAAACACGGGACCTGGTGAGTTTCCCATGTTCCCCCTCTTTCTCTCACTTCTTCGTGTTTCCATTTTGGCACTGCACACAGACTATATAATTTTACGGGGTCAATTGTTTGTATCTCTTTTAATTCAAGACAAACAATTTTCATAAAATGATGCTTGTACAACAGTTCAAAGGTGAACCTTACAAATTGTGCAGGATGACTCTCCATTTCAACGAGCTACTCGTTGCACTCCTGAACCGCGGGGCCAAATCGTATCGATTTGAAGTCAGCCTTTGATACGGGTGAACGCTCTTGGTGCCTATGGATGCACTTTCGCTACATATGATGGGCAAAAGCCGGGGATCCATCCACAACCGACCAAAAACGGACCAAAGGTTGTGATCACTGAAATTGTCAGGCAACAATGATTCTGTCCGGTGGATCACTGGATCCGTTCATGAAAAAATCGACCGGAAACTGGACCTGTAAAACAGTCAAGACCCATCTATGCCCATGCCATGTTGCGCCCTATCGCCGTGTCCTTGCTCTGCCAGCCTCCGCGGTTGCTGACAGTGCGCCCCCGGCTTTGGCGCTCAAGTGCCCGGCAGAATGCGACCAACTGGTCCTGGCTGGGGAAGGTATGGGAAGGTGGAACACGGGGGAACCACCAGCTTCGGTGATGCCAACAGTATGTCAACATGAGGCTTTTCCTGAGTGGTAACTGAGTGACAGTTTGGAACTGGGCACCTTCAAAAAGCCGATGTCGAAATGTTGAAGCCACTGTAGCAAAGATGTTTGCGGTGTGTGGAGTTGTGTGTCCGGTCCCTTGCATCTAGGGCCCGCCGCAATGCTTGTGGAATGTTTTGTTCGAAAGGTCAACTGCTTGGCTGTGAAGGGGCCAAAGTTTTTGTTTTTGTGGCCAAGCTTCGCACAATCCAGAACTGTCCGGATCGCATTGAACACAAAACACCGATGGGCTGAGCCTCAGTGTTCAGCAAGGGCTCCACATTTGAATAGGCCAACAGGGTCCGTTTATGTTAAAGAACAACAGTTATACCGACATATTCAAACCTATGGGTTTGTAGTATGCATGACCAAGCGCGACTTAGACCCTTCCGCTCGTCTCATGCGCTGCCCTGCTGGCTGTTGACCCTCCCGACCCAAAGATGATAATTTTTGTTGATGCTCAAACTGCTTTGTTGAGGGTATTCAACTTCTGGGCTTGCTCACACCTCACTTTTCAACTCCACATCTTTGTTGAGGTCTAGCTTCTTTGTTGCTCCACTTCATTCATCTTTGGGGCATTCCACCTTCCATCTTCATTGGTCGTTGTTGCCTCGATCCCTTCGCGACATCGTTGTTCCATCTTGTCGCGCCGTTGGCACTGGGGGCATCTTCCAAGGCACCATCTCTGCCGAGGGGAACCAGCACTTGGCCCTTGGCTGCATGGGGAGGACCAACTGTACGAATTCCGGATGCTTCAAGCAGCTTAGTTCAAGCAGGACGATGATGTAGTATATTGCACGATGCACAAATCATTAACAGATATTGACAGTAAGGATATGTTAGGATGGGGAGATGCCAATCAAACAATAGCTGGACAACCAGCAAGAGCTTAAGGGTTGATGAAGTGTAAACCAAGCAGTGGCAAAGCATCTGTGCAACAATTCAAGCAAATCAACACTGAGCTCGGTTGTATCAGGGGCTGGGGCCATGCATAACCGCATGCGCCAATGGGGAATCACAGCGAATCAGCGAACGATTCAACAGTGACGCAACCATTTCGGCAAATGAATGTATATAGTGCAAACTGAAAGCGTAAACCCCCATACAGGTAGACAAAAAGGACATTTATGAGCTTAAAAGCCATGTCAAACCTGGTTGCAAAAATACTAGGTTCGTTGGCAGGTCGGGATTCGAATCTGCACCTTTGGTAATTTCTGTAGGCCAACTTCTGCACAAAAGAACGATCTGGGGATAGCGCTCAGCGTCTGAACAATTCAAGGGATTTCACCAGGCCCCAGCAGTAGTCTGCCCCAGAACTGAATGAAGCTTTATCAACGTCAAAGGTTTGATCCATTGCCATCTTGATGATTTCTGCAAGTCGGTAATGCTTGTTCTCCCATGACTCCCTTTCCAGGCAACCATTTGGTCGGAAACCCATGGAAATGCATGATTGAAGCAAAACATAGCATCATCTCGCGATCCGCTGCAAACCAGTTGCGCTCAGCATTGATGGAAGCAAAGCCTCTGCGATGAGGAGACAATACACACCTCCGTTGCAAGCAGGGAACAGATCCCCTCAACTTGATGGGCTTGATCGGTTATTGGCACAGTCCTGTCATAGTCTGGTTTCTTGAAGATCAGCTAGCTACATTGCTGACATCAAGCTACCACATCTAGAAACACAGGGTTGGACTGCACACGCGCAAAACGTGATCGCAAGGTGCAATCCTAGATCGCGAATTCTCAGGACCCTGGTTTTCAGTGCAGACTTGTGCGGTAACAAAAAGCCCTACCGGTCCTGTCAGGTGCCGGAGTAGCATCAAGCAATGAAAAGGCTCCAGTCATTGGCTCATGGCATCCAATTGCATCCTTTATCTGGTTGGTGGTTTCAATCCCTATGAAAAATATTAGTCAACCAACCAATTGTTAATCTACTGGGGAAATAAAAATGTTTGAAATTTGAAAATTGTGAAACCACCAACCAAATAATTATATTCCTTTCAAAGAATTTGATCAAACCGACTGAGGGCAGCACAATCCAAGAATCACAAGCAGCACCAGTGGTGTCGAAGCTGCTCGTGCGGGTGCCATTGAACGGTAGCGACCCTCCACCCTGTGGTTAGTCTCTTGCGCATGGTTTTTGTAGTCTTGTGGAATTAAAATTGGCTAGCTTGCGTAGACCATCTGAGAATTGAATCGCCTCCAGGCATTGATAAAATGCACTCCACCACGATTGATTCAGTCCAGGATGATCCGTACATGCTCCCCCTGCAAGCACTGTCGTCGTGTTGCATGGAAGCAGGCGTGTCATGACCTCCATGTGCTGCGTGACTGTCTTCAACCCAAGACATCTGCAACCGGCGGGGGAGCCCAGCTGGCAGGAATGACGGGGCATGAGGCGCGACCACACATCGGCTATGGACCTGCCAGCCTAACAAGCATGTGGCAACCATGTAGATTCATAACCCCCACAACTATCAAACAGGTATGTTTCAAAATCGTTTCGCTCTTGGTATCTCTTGAACCTAGGGAACCAAATCCAATGCAAATCGTAGGTGTAGTGACAATCGTTGTCGGTTGACGTTGATTGACACTCTGCTGCGTGCGACCACCACGGTCTCTGCCTCAACGCTGGGGAATTGACCTCAGAATTGTGAGCGGCGCTGATTTCATGCCCTGCTGATTGCTATGGCTGATCTTGGCACCTTTTCCACCAGTTGACATATGCCAACATATGTCACATAAGCTCAACACACCTTAACATAAGTTTGTTTCCCTCACTAAAAGCACAGAATCATCTTCAATGAGCACGGAGTTGGACTGGACCCCGCTGTGCATCAGCTGCACATGAGAAACTAGAAGTCACTTAATCTTCACCAAAATCAATGATCAGAATCACATCCCAAATCAGAACTTCACAATGATACGCTTGGCCCTTCTCAGGACCCGACCACATGAGGGGATAGTTGCCGACTCCTTTGGCCTTGTGACGACCGCTGCCCTAGTGAGGGCCCTTGGACAAAGGCCTCGCAGCTTCTTCAAAGGCACAGCGGAAGGATTTTCACGGCTGAAATTGCAACAAACAATGGCGATCTATTCAACATCGAATTCAACCTGTGATGCTTCAAGTTCAACCTGTGGGTTCACACGGCTGCTCCATGGATTGAGGACCTACAACCGCTACAACATCGTGACATCCCAAGGTATGAATACTGCACCACTGCTTTGGAGATCTGGGCCCCAGACTTGCTGAAGCCCCCTATTTGGCCTCAGCTGTGGCCGATCAACCGGCTCTGATCCATACCTTTGAGAAGTCAAGCAGAGGCGAACACAAACACGTATACTCCTTGTGTGGCATTATATATTTACCTGTGGTACCTAGATTTAGACATGATACCGTAAAATGACCCACCTGTGGATACATATTCCGTACATGGAGCAAGTGGGAAACAAAAAGTTTGCGAAACATGACCCTTGCACATAGACGAGGTTGGGATGTGCATAGATGGCTCTGACCACGTGAGCGACAAACATGATCGTGATTGTATGTTTAATGAGTTTAATGATCGTTTCTGGCTCATGCTGCTGCCGATGATGCAGGTGATGATGATGATGATGATGATGATGATGATGATGATGATGATGATGATGATGTCGAGCGTGCTAATGATGATCATGCATATGGGAATGAAGGAATTACTATAACATAAGCACCATGCGGATGACAAATGTAATTATTGAGCATGATGATAGATACAAATACGACAAAATGATCAAAATGCTACAAATGGAGAGTAATAAACAAGGATCTGACACCGCCAAGGTTGCTGATACTGATGCTTCTGAAAAAAAAGAACCCTGTTTTCAGATCAATAAGGAGCTTGGTGCTGTTGTGGTTGATCCTGGTGCAATTCAGGTCGCCGGGATCCGTTTCCTTTACAGCGTGAATCATCGTGAATGTTGCAAGCTGCAACTGGTTGGTTCCTCTTGGCTCAGCAATTGCGGGAGTTCAGTTAGTAGCGCTTCGTAGCAGCCAGCAGTTGCATTAGTTGGCCAAGTCCTGAATGTCAGTACTGGGCACCGTTTTTCTTTTGATTTCTTGAGCTATCATGAGCAATGTGCCAATGGTCAAGTAATTGTTTATCAAGTATAACTATAACTATGGATTCTAGATGATAGATGAACTATATTGACTCTCTCTCTCTCTCTCTCCAGCGCCATCTCCCACTATATTGAGTACTAGCAACTAATTGTTAAAACTGCTCTTAGTTGCAATGGCCGTGCCGAGGTGCAATGGGATCATGGCGAAGGCAGCGCCCCGTGGGCACCAGGACGCCCATCTTTGAGCCGAGGCAGTTACCAGCGTTACAGGTCCAGTGCGGTCATCTTGGGATCATCTAATCATGTGATAAGAACCAAATTGATCAAATTGAGCCTCCTTATGTCTTGATTGGGATTCAATTTGCAGGAAAACTTTCAGCTTCCACATGGTTAAAAAGAACGAGTAAACAGTATAAACAGTAATAGACACTATGATGTGCGAAATATGTCAAAAATGATGTGGTGTCAATCATCTAAGATTTTCGCCACCATCATGTGATGCAATATGCGCACATTGCGACTTAAACGCATTTATAAGCATTCTGATGTGAATACACGACAGGAATGCTTATTTTTTTCATGGTGATTTTCTGTGTCTCCTGGGAAATCAAGAACCTGGATTTTATGACGAACGAGTTTCTCTCATTTTACGATATTTTACGCAGTCGCAATCCCTGCGATCCGAAGGTTCGTCATGGTTCATCAATCAGTTCCAAGCTCAGTTCCACTATGTCCACTATGTTCAGTCATGTTCTGATTCATCGCTCTTAAGGCGAGTCGAGAGTAGCAAGTTGCGAAGCCACGCTAGCACACATCTAGCCACGAGAGAAAACTCCCAAAAGGACTCTCAAATCTGTCTCTAGGTGATCGTTTGAGTTTCAAGTGTCAAAAGAGTTGAGTGTGCAACCGTGGCGATGGGGAAGATTCGGAAAGAAAGCCTCTTTTTCAAACGGAAAAAAAACCATGCGAATTCCATCGATCTTTTTTTGGTCACTCGGCAGCGCTTCGTTGTGCCGCAGCTTCGCCAGCCTCGCTTCCGGGCACAGGTGAGATTGGGGCGAATAAATGTGCTGCAAACAATGAACAAATTGAGCTCCTTCAACGTGGATGGTTACAAAAAGAGCAGCAAACTGGAGCCAACAAACAACATCGACACACCGAATTTATTATACAGTTTCTATTCGTTCACCAATTGAATAGTATCATATAGTATCAGCATCTAATTTTTTGCTGGGGCGTCCAAAGGATTTGCCCTACAACCTGAGCTCGGCATTTAATGACGATGTCCTTTACCAACATTTGAAGACCATGACTGCCATAACTAATCATACTAATCATTATTCAAGGCTAATTCTCAGAGCCCAACAAGCCAAAACAAAAAAAAACACAGCTTTGGGATCCCAAACCCCTCACAACATATGAAAGGGGCTTTCTGCCGTCCTTGTGCCAGTATGCGTCATTTGACCGCCGTAAGACATCATGAGCAGCATTGAATAAACCCATACAATGTGCACATTCTTTGCGCGTTCTCTCAAGCATAAGGATGATATGATATGATATGATATGATATGATATGATATGATATGATATGATATGATACGATACGATATGATATGACTAATTACTGAAAGAAACCCAAAGAAAACAACACCATTGGACCATGCCCCTAGATACATTGAATCTTCTTTGAACAGCCAGTGGTTTTCCATCCGATGACTTGAAATTGACTTACAGTAGGTATGCCGACATGGGTGCTGCATCCGAATGGTTTGCAAACACGACGACCCTTGGAAACCTATCGTACTGTACTGTGTATTACAGTATACAGTAGGCAATGACAATCCCATCTCATCAAAACTGGTCGTATCTTGTCATCTTGTTGGGTCGGGATTCCTGGCCCTCCATTTTAGCCTGACGGCATCCCAAGCAGGCAATGCAACCAATTTTGCCATTTTTGGCCGGGGCGTCCCATCGTTCAGAAAGGCGCGCACGGCGCGGTCATCTCACGTAATATCTCCACAGGTGTTGAATGCATTGAGTTAATCATCGGCATTTACTTCTGGCACAAACTTCTGGTATATCATTGTGGCATTCTATCTGCATCTTTGTCATCCGATCTGACATATACTTCTGGCATTCTATCTGGCATTTACTTCTGGCAGAGCACTGGCGGTTGAGCGGTGCACACTGAGATCGGACATTGGCGGTTGAGGTCCAGCGGTGAACACTGAGATCGGACAGTGGCGGTTGAGGTCCAGCAGTGCACGGTGAGAGAGGTCCAGGGGAATTTCACCAGCAATCATCAATAAACAATGCCAGCCACCTTCCTGAGCTTTCGGGGAAAAACATCCCTACCACGCAGGCTGCCCGCCAAAAAGGGGAATGATGAAACAAACGCAATTGTTATTGATGGGTTGGTGTAACCCGCACCTAAGTGGTAAACTATTGAACCTGCTACTCCAGGTACCCATTTGACCACTGATCACCACAGAATAGGCAAATGAACATTGTTGCAAAAATTGTTCTGTTTTTTATCATCTCAAAATCTGAGATACCACAATTCTCTGGGATAGCAGGACTTTGACCAAAGACCATGTCATATGATCCCAAAATGTCGTTGTTCATGATGGAATTGATGTGCAGGAGCCACGTGCAGGTCACCGGAAGCGCTTTGATCAGCGCTGACCTTTGGAATCTTCACCACGCCTTGGTTGCGCGTGGCCGTGGGGTTGCGGCGGCGGGTTGTGAGTTGTGACATGGGTTGATCATGCCGAATGGTGCCCTCGACAACCTGTGAGGCCATTCCAAATCAAAATCGTGTGTCATCTCACAGGTGAAGATCAAAGAAATTCAAGGAACTAATTCCACCTGTCAATGAAAATTGGCAGCAAGTTGGGCGTGAACTGGTGTCCAAAGGGGTGCTCATGATTCCAAACCTTCTCCAGTTCAGCCGAGGCATATGCCATTTTTCCATCTGAAATCAAGGCATAATCAAGGCATTAAGAGTAATCGATGCATTTTTCGGTAAGACGTGGCAGCTTCGCCGCCGCTTCTTCCATTGCGG
>VSDK01024302.1:481649-507987 GCA_009767595.1 Symbiodinium kawagutii
GAGCTGATGCCGCAGCTGGACGAGTTCCGGGAGGCGCTCGGCGATGGCTGTGCAGCTGGTGCTGCGCATGTTGCAACAAGTGGATTTGTTTGGGCACCTTCGTCACTGATGTGATTGCTTTCTAAGACATCATTCTATATTATTCTTGCTTAAGACCAGCTTCAGCTCTTGGATCTTGGTCCGCTTGGAAAGGCTTGCAGCAAGGGCTTTGCAGCCCTCCCTGCTGATCTTGCAGCCAAACAAATCCAGGCTAAAGTTGGTGATGGCTCTCAGGTGGGAAATGGCATCAGCCCATGCTTCAGCGCCTTCATCACCCATGTCATTCACACCTAGTTCCAGCGCCAGCTCTTGGATATGTGTACACTAGGAAAGGGCGGTGGCAATGGCTTTGCACCCTTCGCTGCTCATGTTGCACCTTCGCAAGTTCAGGTGTAGCTTGGTGATGGCTATCTTTACATTTGACTTGTGCCAATCTGGACATAGCTATGGTGAGCTCATTGCTGGCCTCTTGGCTCCTTGAGCAAGCAGTAGAAACTTTCTGCCGAGACAGAGTAAGTCTACTCTGTCTTGGCAGAAAGTTTCTTCTGCTTGCTCAAGGAGCCAGTCTTCAACTCTCTCACCCAGCGAATCGCGATACCAAACTGCAAACCTCAAACGCGCAACTGGTATGGCAATGTTGGTAATCACTGTAAACATACTACCTGTGGAAGACATGGACACCAAGCACGCTAACAATGCTCGTGGCAGATCTTCTGCCAGCATGGCTTTTTGCTTTGTGGACGCGGCCTGCTTGTACATCACAGTGCGCAATTTAACCCACATGCTGTGTTCAAACTTCCATCCTGTCCTAGTTGGCTTCACAGCATCATCTGGAGATATGGACTCTCTAGCTCCAGTCTTGAGCTCTTCACCGGGAGGAGGATACACAGATGTAGAACCCAAAGGTAAATCAAGCCGGCAATGCCAGGGTAGCTGAGCCACAGGACATCCGATTCAATCGCCACTGACGCCAGCATGGCATCTTTGAGAGTATCAAAAGGATCTCCAAGGTACGGAAAAACAAAGAGACCGCTCAGAGCTACGTCAAAGGCTGCATAAATTGCACTGAAGTTCAGCAGCTGCAAGGCCATGGTCTGAGCCAGCAGCCAACCCAACCCCCATGATAGAACCTCATAGACCCCTTCCCACACCATGCCACCTGGTGTGGGTTGTCCAGCCATGCTGGCTGTCAGGGTGAGCTTGGTACACAGGGACAGATTGGCGACCACCGAGGTTCTGCACATCTTTGAGTTGGTTTTTGAGGTCTGTCGCTTCCAACTCCTTCATCTTGCTGCATCTGTACCTGTCAGGGTGCGAAATCAAACAACAGGAGAATCAACAGGAACGATACCCAGGGAATTGGTTCCAAAATCAAGTTCTCCGTTTATTCCTTAAACAAATCATTGGCCACGTTCACATTCGCCATCCATCACCGCATCTGGAATTGCAGCTACATGCTTGTGAATGCAGAATGAAATGAATGAACACGTTTCGTTCAATGAAATGGAAAATACATGCAAGTCTACAAATCAAAGTTTGTAGTCCGGAATTGCCAGATATCTGTAGAAGCCTTTCCCTTTCTCGTGTAAGATGTTTGCACGATCTGAGCAGGTATCCAAACATAGTGAACAAAAGAAGATTGCCAAGAATTCCCTCAAGTGTGTCCTTTGGGTTCTTTTGATCTCTTGTCAGACATTACGCCTCTGCCATCCAAACTGAGACTCAGTCCTTTGAGCACGGTATCCCTAGCACCAGCATTGCAAAGACTGTTGCTCCAACAAGCTTGATGATTATGAAAGGAACCCAAAATTTGGCCCTTGCCATCGAGTTGGTGGCGCTGGCCAAATCGGGCCATCTTGGCTGTGTCATGTGGAGGAAATGCTTCTTTGGACCATGCCAAGTGGCGTTAGGAAGGTGCCAAGTTTGAACGTTCTGCCAGATTTGGTTACCAAACTGCAGCGTCAAATAATCTGGCAAATAGAAGTCCGGGATCTGGTCCCACTGTTGCAGCTGAGCCGTGTCAGGGGCCAAGGCCCAGGGAGTTGCCAGCAGAGTCAACAGGACGAAGACTCTCCTCACTTTTTCAGTCCGCCCAAAGGCATTCACTGGACTTTATCTCTGCGAGGACCTATCTAAATGTAGACCACTTCCGCCCAAATGTAAATCGCTCCAAAAGGCCACAGGTACCAGGCGAAGCACCCATGGAGGCACAGTCTCGAGCAGCTGAGGCACCTCGCCCGACCACCAGTGCCAAGGGCAGCAACATTCCAATGACAGGAGGAACGACTCCATAGTGCACAATGAAACAAAAGTCCACCCGAGACCACTCTTCCACAAGAGAGACGATGACCAGAGCTGCCCCGCCGAATGCAGCGAAGCACCACTGCCAGGAGCTGCCAACTGGCATTGGTCAACAAAGGGAGAGGCCGGACCAGATCAGGTACAGCGAAAGCACTGCAGCATCACGACGATCTCGAGCTACAGGTCCTTGAGCGTCGAAGGAATCCAAGTCTTGGAGCGCAAAAGGAACCAAGAAGAAGCCGATCATCCCTGGAACCGTCAGCAGAGACGCCCAGCTCCAGGTGCTTAGTAAGGTCAGTGCTGCCAGCCATGCCGCCATGAGGCTTGCAAGCAGGGCAAGACAATGTTTGCACTGATCAAGATCCGCATAGTGGAGCACCACTGCACTCACTGTGCAGGTAGCACTGGAAATCCCAAAGAGCCACCAGTGGCATTGCAGAAAGGGAGCCACGAGCATCCACATGTTCAAGATCAATGAGACCATGGTTCTTCCAGTTTTTATGGGTGTCCATGATGCCATCATACTCTGGCAGAAAATGTAGGAAATGCCTGGGTCAGCTGTGCTCTTGGCACACAGCAAACCCACCTGGCAGATGGTCCATCTGCCAGGTGGGTTTGCTGTGTGCCAAGAGCACAGCGGTACACAACCAGCACACTGAAGGCCAAAGGTATCACAAAAATCTGCTGAGCAAGTGGCTCATCCTCAGTGCAGGTGCCTCCTGAGTCGCCAGTGCCTTCTTCTGAGTCACTAAACAGCTCATAGCCCTGGGATCGACTGGCTCTCAGCGCCTTCAGCAATGATCCGGTCCCAACCAGTGCCGCTGCGATTGCAGCAGCGTACAGGGCAATCCCAGGAGACATTGCGATGAATTGCGATGAATTGACGGCTCCGAATTGTGAAGTGCCCTGATTTGTCTTTCTTACCACCGTGATACCCCCTGTATTGATTTTAAAACGAGTATCAAATGTTTAGTGGACATGAGACATGTTTCAATGACTGAGAGCCAAATTTCAAAAAGCGTGCTTCAATATATCCAAACTTCAGATTGACCAGTTGAAACCTTGAGTTGCAGTATTCACTGATTAGATAGATTGAGTAATCTACGCCTGTCACGTTCCAAAATGTTGTGAATGCAAACATGCGCAATGTGGTTGTCTTGCTTGGAGCCCACTGCAGTGCACCACCTGCTTGGAGCCTCCAGCTGTGCGTCACAGTCCCTATGCAAGCTGATCTCGCGCATTCACAGACTCCACGAGCCTCCACAAACCGAGGATGGCACTCTGACACTGGTTGATGTTGAGGGCTTCAATTCTTACTCACCTGCGACTCTATCAATGTGAGATGTCTCACAAGCTTCCGAGAATCAGCTACACTGCCGTTTCATGTCTTGATGAGCGAAGCTGCCCAATAAAGATTCAAACAGGAAAAAGACCCTTCAAGATCCCGCGAGTGCCAAAAAGCAGCTATTTTCAGTGGTTGCTTGATGTCAGGGTTGAAAAATGTTGAAAGCATCAAACATACTGGAGCTTTTTCACCTCGAACACTACTACACGCTGCCTTGCCATGACCGTGACGAGAGAAACGCGCGTGCCACAGAAAATTTGCATTTCCAAAAATCAAAAGCTATTGCGACCTCTTAGCCTCGAAAATTCTGTATCTACACTGTCTTTTCTGCATGTTCTGCACCTGCGTCTTTGAAAGCACTGCCAAGTCTCACCACGGGCACCAGATTTTCAACCACGAAAACATCACGGATCAACAACTCATTTTTTTGGCACAACGACCAGCCCTGAACCAACATACCCTCCAATTTGGATATATTGCAGTCCCTAATTTAATCTCAATGCCATCGCGCGTTCCACTTCCCAAATTGCAAAACCTGGATTTGTGATCTACGATGGATCTGAGCTATGCGCCTTTCCCGCTCTGCACATATTTGCTCTGCCTCAATAAGCACATCATTCGAATGCGAGAAGCAGCTGCAAGATCCAAAGCACCCTCACATAAGTCATTTTCATTCAGTTGCACGCAGTTGCTTTCACAACTCGTTGTAATATTGTCCCAAGGTCAACACAAGTTTTCACTCCTACAAATAGCGCTGGCTCCCATTCACCTTACATGAAATACTCCAGCTCTGGAAGATCGGCAACAAGCAGGAAGTGTCAACTTGGCCACGACAAACATGGCGAACATTGAGGAACCCACTCGCTGGGCAAGCTCATTTGGAGCAGGTGATCATCTCAACCTGAGGCCAGCTCCCACAAGCACAAACAGCATCCATCGGCCGTTTATCATGATCAACTGTCACTTCATGTCACTTCATGTCACTTCATGTCACTTCATGTGGCTGTGGTTCCCATCATTAACCATTGTTTTCCCTATGGTTTTGTTGGTTGCTATCCCCCATTAGTTGGTTAACTGCTTGACCCAACTCGCCATGTCACTTCATCAGCATTGGCCAACTTGACCTCATCAACCAGGCGATCCTGGCCCGATGGCATCACTTTCCCCTTGCCAGCGAATGATACGCCACGTTGAGCGTGGGAATATGTTGGCATCCAGGTGATCAATGGAGATGCCCAAACTTGAACTGCCCAAACTTGGAGATTGCACGACTGAAAAGTAGGCAGTTCAACCCAAAAGTAATTGACAAGCACAAGTGCTTGATGATAACACCCAAGAACTATGGAAAGTGCGTAGTTGGCAATGAATAGCAATTAATTATGTAAACAACCAATCATAGCAACTACATGTGACGACACCGCGCCGCTAGGTATGGTCACGAACATTGAGGATCCATTGAAGTTGTCACGAGTTGTCATGCTGATGGGGTAATTCGAAGTTTATATTGACCAACTCACGTGACTAGGCCGTTGATATCGTCTAGATCTATCCGTAGCTATCTACATCCGTAGGATCATAGTTGCGTCATCCATTTATACAGATCCATGTGTTTGTGTATCCATCCATGTCGATCCATTTCTATCCTTATGATATTCATTGTGTATTTAGTGTATATATATATATTGCCCTGTGGTTGTCCGGTGTTCGCCAGTCCCCATGATGGTTGCTACCTGTGCTGAGGCAACCACCCACAGCTTTGTGAGTTGTTGTTCTTCTTGTGCTCCAGGCACTTTCCAAATGGGAACGATTCTCGCTGAAACCTCGGCGATGCCCAACAAGCTGATTAACAATTTTCAACCAGTTAGTGACCATAGATGACCGTAGTCAATGGTTGTAAGCAATGGTCAGTGACACTGTCAACCATTAGTTAGCGATGGTTAAGCTGATTGTTGGCTATGCGCGATGTATAGTATGGCAGAATCAACATGGATCAAACCATGATCAACCAATGAAAACACTTAATGGTGATCATATCACGCGCAAGTCATAACTTGATTTCGGCTGGATTGCCGAGATGTGCCCAGTGAGGGCAAACCGATCAAGTTTGTTCGGCACAAGCGTTACACAGGTGAATTGAGTTGAGGTTTTTTTCATGTTGGGAGACATCCTTGCATGGACCTGTCAAGGTGTGAATTGTGTGTACCCAAAGAACTAGCTAATTCATTCTGTCTTCTTGTTACCTTGGCGATTGGTGGTTATTGAAGGGTTGCTAGGTACCACGGTCATTGATGGGAACAACCCATGTAAATCAAGCTACCTTTGTGACAACATGTGGCAAGTATGCCAACCATGTACAATTCTGTTGAGCTGGTTCTGCAGCTACCCAACGGCTCCTGTGGATGCGTGGTATTGAAGCCTCAATATCTGCCACAAAGCACTGAAGGCACCCAACCTTTTGCTTCAAACATTGACTCTGGAGCTCATCCGCTAAACGATTCGCATGCCATGCTGGCAGCTGTGATCACAAGTTGTGTGAAACATGGAAGGCTCAGCATTGATTTCAGCTGCACTGTCACCCTAGGGTCAGATTCAAGCCAGAATAAAAGCCGACTTAGGTTATGTGATTGAAAATCCCGTGTCCAATCGTTTGTCTGGATTTTGGCTACAAATAGCTTGTCTCGCTTGAATCTGATCATGCACGGGCACAGGTGCTCGCAATCTGCGAATAGTTGCACCAACGGCACTGCGGCGTCGAAGGTTTGGCCCTCCAACTCAAATCATCCCAAACTCGAAATTTTCAGTTGGTGCTGTTCTAGCCTAAATATAGTAAAGGAATCGCTAACCTATGGTTTCTTTGCGCAAGCTGCATTCACACGCCCTGGCACCGGCAAACAAACTGCAAGCCTCAACCTGAACCGCAGCATTTGGATTGAAATCTACCCATCATTTGTCCGCAGCCCACTTCCTGGCAGGAGAGCAGTGTCAGTTGACAGTTGGTTTTTTTATTTTGCCTATTTTGGCTCTAATTTACATAGGTACAACGCCTGCAAAGCTGACACATGAGCCCAAAGGAGATCACAAGTGATAACACACAAATATATCGATATGTTATATCATATTAATATTTTTTTCCATCGCCTTCTCAACGAGGTTGGCTGGGCTGGCGAGCAAAGGCCACCAGGGTCGGATCATATTTATGTGTGTGTGTGTCTGTTTGTACTGAATGGAGCCAACAATTAATTTGCTGTCGATCAATTCTGGTGTACAGCCACAACACAGTGACATCTAAAGCACCTGCACCTGCAGGTACAGTAGAAATCCCTGCATGGGTGTCAGAAAATCAAACAGAAGTTGAATGTGATCAAATGCTCCGTGTACAGCGCATTTACCTACATTTATCTAAAACATATGATCAAAATGATTGTAAAATGAATCTAGTTTTTCCGTCTATGCATAGATGTATGGAAGTATCTGATCGAAAATTGATATAAATGCGCCATGCATGGAGCAAGTGGGATGTTGAATCAGTCAATGAATCAGAAACATCCAGACACGTCCCGCTCATTCCCGCTCATTATCCCTCATTCCGGTAGGAGAACGGGCCATAGCACCTCCTTCTTTGCAGGTTTGGCCACTTCCACTTCCACCTGCCGACGCGACGGCGCAACGGCA
The DNA here is from genome assembly GCA_009767595.1 of Symbiodinium kawagutii. Classification (NCBI taxonomy): domain Eukaryota; class Dinophyceae; order Suessiales; family Symbiodiniaceae; genus Symbiodinium; species Symbiodinium kawagutii. The sequence goes on from VSDK01024302.1 coordinate 489,007, forward strand.
TGCGACGGCCTCCCATCCTTCCATCCAGGCCAGGCCTTGCTGGAGGCTGCCTTAGCGCTGCGCCAACAGCATCCAGTCTCCAAGGTGGTCTCCCTGCGATGCGAAAATATTTATGCTGGAAGTTGCGTAAAGTCGCATGGAATATCATGTAATCATGGCAGAAGTCGAACGATGTCGCATGCAATCATTGTAGACATCTCAAGGTAGAAGTCGAATGATGTCGCATGTAGATGTAGACATCACCCTCCATTTTAATCATTTTCTTTAATGTTGGCCACCGATGTTGACCCATGACCCATTTGAGGGTTGAACTGCAGCGGTGACCCGACAGTGAATCCATGGGTCCAACATGGTCCAACCGCCACTGGGCTTGGAATCGGTCGCCAAGCGACTGCAGGCGGAGCGGCCACGGCAACCACCTCAACGGAGGCCTGCAACAGTACAAAGAGAAGCAAACCTACACACACACACACATTGAAACGACAAACGCACAAACAAAGAAACAAAGAAAGAAAGAAAGAAAGAAACAAACAAACGAACGAACGAACAAGCAAACAAACAAACAAACAAACAAACGAACGAACGAACGAACGAACAAGCAAACAAACAAACAAACAAAAACGACTTTGTTCAAATTGTGTGCACATCTTTCCGGGGATCTATCTTTTTGCATGGGATTGGTTTCAAAATCCAGCTGTTCGCAGGCAATGATATGACTTTTTTGATGTTAATGCCCCCCCTCTCACCCAGCCTACTCTAAGCCTGTAGGAGGATGCTACCCACAAAAGACAACCTCCTTGTGACCACTGCGAATCAACACCCGCACACACACACACACATTTTTTGTCTACATATCTAGTTCCTAGTCACAATACAATATACACAATACACAACTACATTTACAGTATATATACATAAATCAGTGATACATGCAACTGGGATCGTCACAAAACCTGGATAGCAACCGGCAACTGGTTCATTTTGGTCTTTGCATCATGCTGGCGCCAAGGCAGCCAAGGTCCCTTCATCAAAGCAATTTTCAGCATTCAGGAAGGCATTTGCCCAAGGGGGTCTCACATTGCCCTACTATAGGTTTACCTCTTTGAAGCATTTGCAGTTGTTTTAAAAAACAAGGGGAAGCATCGCCAGACCCGTTTGCCGACATGCTGGAGCGAAGGCCAGCCCTGTTGAATGGTACAAACCTGGAAGCTTAAGGTCCGAAGCCTTGCATTGTAGATACTGCACTACGGTCCTAACCTGCAAGTTCATGGCAAGGGCTGTATTGGCAATTGATGGCAATAGTTTGGAGCTAGAGCTTGCTACTGATTCCCATGGTCACAAGCGCTGAAGCCTGCTGTTTTGCATGAGCAAGCGCTGGAGCTGCTACAGCTGTTGAACTGCAAATTTTGTAGCGCTGGAGAGGTGCTTGGGTTCTTGATCTAAAGATCTAACTCTCTGGAGCCTACCTTCCAATGCAAAAGAAAATAGCAATTTTGAAGCCGAATGCTAAAAGCATGAGATTTGCCATGTAAACCTGTCCCAATCTGTGGCATGGCATTGGCAGCAGTTGGGAGTTGAAGCTTTCAACAGCAACGCAATCGCAACGATCGGAAAACATCGGAAAACTGGGCCCATCTTACAAATATGCAGCATTTTGGACCTGAAACGATTCCTCGCTTTCCTTCCTTGGTTGCTTTGTTATCTCTATATTTCACTAATTTTCACTATATTTCTCTGGTCTTTGTTTCTTCCTCTCTGCCATTCCCATTCTCTCCCTCTCCGCGTTCCTTTCGCAGGTCCTTACATGTCCTTACAACCTCCAACATGTCCCCTGTAGCAGCGGTACCAGCCTCCGGAGGCGCCGCTTGCGGTGCCTCAAATCGCAATGCCTATGGAGATCCACTCATTTTCTTGATGAATTCATTCGGTATCAATTCATGTTTCATGATGTTTCATGATGTTTCATGATGTTTCCACTGTGTGCAGTATATTCGCATAGCGTTGGTATACTTAGCAATTAGTCATGGAATTTGTAGACTCATGTATACGAAAACAAAACTGTGGTAGATTTCAAACGCTAAATATTAGTTGATCAAACAGTACGTATGTACGTACCCTGGCAAACAGCACGAAGCAGCCTCCCAACCTGTCCGTATTCCATGCGCTGGGCACATGTGTCACAGGCCGAGGACAGCAAAGACATCATGCAGCTGGAGTTCACCAGTACGTCCAAGAACCATTCACCGTTATAGTTGTTACCAATTAATTCGCCATTATTTACCGTTAATTCGCCCATTTCACCACGTACCCATCATTCCCCAATTTTCCCATTACTGCCAATTAATTACCCATTTTTCACCTTTAATTTACCATCAATCAATGGCATGACTCCTGACATGACCATTAATTCACCATCACCACTATCTCTTTCATCTAATGAAATGACCATTGCCATCAATCACCACCATCTCTTCAAGTTAGCCTCTGAGACTGGCGCTGACGCACGGTCCGACGCTCCCAGAGTAGTCTCAAGTGTAACCTTCGTGGCTGCCATGGTGCTGACATGAAAACAAAGTCACTCACGTCATGGGAGAAATGGCACTGAACCGACAAAATTTGGCATCGGTGTAAACCAAGGCTTTTGGGGGATACCCCATATCAATCAACCAGGGGTTTATTACTCCAAGGTTGGTATTACCATCTATATGGGTGGGTCTCATCTACATGATTGGAACCTGGTGGAACATGGCGGCTCCTTTCCCACCATAAGCGTTGACCATATTTGGGTCCAAGCCAGATTGGTGTACCGCAGTCCAACAGCCACATTGCACAATCGATCAGAATAATTCAGAATATGGCACTGGTTGGCGGTTAATTTCGCCATCCCAAACACTGTGGAAAACATTGGAAAACAAATATTTTCAAGAAACCTTGAATCAAACTACCAGCACCCGCCAACCAAATAGATATAATCAAATCAGAAGAGTCAAAAACCAAATATAACCAAGCAAATGCCAACCATCAAACAAGCCACCCTTAGAGCGTTTTGCTTCAGGCACCTTTCCACGCATCCAGGCGTTGCATGGCATGGCACCTGCTCACTTTGCTCCGGGATGGGTGCGATTGGACGCTGCACTTCTTCCTGCGCACGGTGTCCGACCTCTCGAGGGGTTCCCCAGCTCCATGGTGCCATGGCCTACAAGACTGGGTCATTTGAGAGTGGCACATGTGGGGCTTTCTCAAGCCACAATGAACCCCAAAGGTATGGGCGATTGTTCCAGGCCCTCTTTGAGGGAGCGCTTTGGAGAAACGCCTATGTCTGCAAGATTCTGTAAGTATGCATGAAGTCTCTGGGATCCGACCCCATGGTCCCATGGTCGTTCCACGGGGCATAGCCACTTCTTGACGGGTGAATTGGCAATGAACAAGCAAGGTAGTGCAAGTAGCGCAACCGCAATCACAATACACAAGGGGTCTTGCGCGACTGGAGAGCATCTTCAATCATACAAAATTGGGAAGTGTCGGGATGTTGTGCAACTCTTTAGTCAGGGACCTGCTGCAGCGTTCTCCCGAGTTTTGAGGTGAGCAAACAACCCAAGGTTCACCTCACGATGTGCTGGGAATTCTCCTCTTTGGAACAGATCAGCGGCAACTCCACGAGTTTTACCACTGTGCTAACATGTATCAACTCAACTCACCAATGGAAAATCATGACAAATCCATCTACAAACGTCTCACTAGCCTTAAAGGGCTGTTGACGACTAACACCTATGAGGGTTGAACGGGTGGATCCGTGTACCAGGGGCTATGAACATCTCTTCAGCATTCTTGGCCAAGTTGTGAGGCATCCTGTAGCAAGATGCACCATATCTTAACAACAATCTTACATGGACCATTCTGGATCATCTGCATGAACTCACCATCATTCACCAGTAACTAACTATCCACAGCTGGATCTCCCCATACACACACAAGCACACACAAGCACACACAAGCACACACACATATCTAACATATCGAATCATCAAAAGGATTCAACTGCTTTCCCTTCCCATTGGCATCACCAGGCCGCCTGGGAATTGAAAGCTGCAGTGGCCGCTTGGGAATTGAAATCCACCTACCGCGGAGCTGTTCCGTTCACTTGTTCACAATAGTTAGCTGATTAGCTATGATAATAACCCTCACATTAACATCTATTTGAAGTAATTAACATGCCTTGCTATCAATGAGCTGTGGTTGAAACTGCTAAGGCAAAACAACATGAACTGTTTAAAACTAGCATGAGTGCTGATAGTAACTACCTCGCCATAGCAATTCATAACAACCATTGACAACAATTAGCCACAATAGATGCTGGTTAATGACCATGACAAGAAAAAAACAACTATGATCTACAAATTATATTCTACTAATACGTTGACAATCATTTTCTGAGTTAGGGATATGATATCAGGTAGCAGCTACTCACTCTATGAGTTCCTTTGATGTTCAGAGTGATTGGTAAACTCTTATGACTCATGACGAACAAGCAATTTTCATTGACTTACTAGGGAGTCAGTGTTGAACTTACACTTCATCCACTCCTTGCATCTTCACGGAATCCCTGCTGTTGACCTTACTTGTTCCTCTCCCCCTGTACCTCCTCTACCATCCCCTCCCCCTGTACCTCTTCTACCTCTCTTCCTACCATTTCCTCCTACCTACCATTTTCTCCTACCTACCATCTCCTCCCTCTCTTCCTTTCATGCCTTCTCCAATGTGTTCAGCGCCTCCGGGAAATCAGGCGCCCACTCCGCAGCCTTGGCAACCTCCTGGCGCCAAGTGTTCCAACCTTTAGAAAGTGAACCAAATAAAACATAAATAAATAGCTACCAAAACATAAATATAACTACTATCAATCTAGAAGCTACTACCAATATATAGTAGTTATAGCAGCTACAGTATATAGTAGCTTCTATATATAGTAGTTAAACCAAAAAATAAATCTATTTACTATCTAGAAGCTACTAGAAACATCCAGAAATGCTACAAAAAGCATTAGTTATACAAACCCATGCCAAACTATCACCACAATTGGAGGGAGGCCAGGGGTTACTTTGGGTTCCGATACATTCACTTTCGGCAATGCTTGTGCTCGTGTTATCATATTGGCAGTAAATAACGTTTTCAAAGCTCGAAAGGGTGATGATGTTGCCTGTAACGCATCCTCAACCAACCAGTTCTTAGAACACCTATGATCAACAATTTCAAGGAGGCGTTGGGAAGCGAGTTTAGGTGTGATGTATGGTATTGACACGTTGGATGGAGAGTTTAGAAACAGAGTCGTCAATCAGCCGTCCAGAACCAGCATCTGGCAGCGACACAGCAACCTTTTAAGCCTCTCCTGGGCTTCTTCGAGCTGAGATTGAGTTCGCAAGTAACCTCAGTTCGTCACATTCCGTCATGGCCACGTGTGGCCAAAATGTTCAGCTCTGCCGTGCATTGATCGATCGCAGAAATTGGCGGGGATTTAACCAGGCAAGCTTGTTCAAACAGAGCAACTGTGTGATTCCAACCAAGCAAATACAAAAGTATGACTCCAATACAGTAATGTAGAATAATGTAGGTGAGATAGGGTGCAATTGTGTGTCTCTGTGTGTTTCTCTCTCTTTCTCTCTGTGCTTCTGATGCCAAAAAAGTCACAAACAAGAACAAACTTTCCCGCCACATGTCACTTTCTTGGCCAGCACCACATGTCATTGGGCTGGAAAGAAGACTTGCAAGTTCACAGGCTTCAGCTGAGCAGCCTCTGGTTTCCATGGCAATTTGGCTGCCCAAGGAGCTGCCCTTCTTCATCACCTGTTGCTCCACATGTCAAGTCATAGATCCCTGCAATCAACATGGCAGCCACTATGTATCCTTGTGTGCGATCAGTCTGGCAGTGGAAAGTCACAAGTTTGCTCAGGGGAACCCAGCTGGAAATTTGCTATAAATGGTGGATTTTCCATTGCCAGCTTAATTTACTGGAGGGTTATTGCAAAGGCCAAATTGCAGTCTAACAAATAAAGTAAATAAAGCATAAGATCCGACGAGCCTTTGAAAGCTTCGAAAAAAGAACACTGACATGTGCATGGCACATCTGGCTGGCAGTAATCTTATATGGTAGATAATGGTAGATAATGGTTGAATCAGTCTTGGCACATCAGTTGCCGATGAACATGGAAGTGGCCACTCCAGTGGCCATGGCATACCATGTTGGCTTCCGGAGGTGCCATTTTCGGTGCCATGCCCTCACCTTCCTCTTTCTTCCCGGTGCTATTGGAGGAGGATTCCTGGCAGGGTTGGATTGATCTGATATGGATGGATCGATTCAATCATATGGATTTATGACGTGCATAAACCTTCTTCACCTGGGGCTTTGAGTCTTTCTACTGGTCACATTTGGTCGCAGTGGGCCCCTTGATATTCAGAACTCCATCAAGGCTTCTGCTGCTGCTGAGATGGAGACATCAAATTGTCTTATCTTGCATCGTGCTTCTTCCAAAGCTGAAATGCTGGCTCCTTTCAACCGCCTGTAGCCGGTCTTGAATCTTCTTCAACTCAGGCCTTGACAGAGCGATAGGAGTCCAACCAGGATACCAAGTGCTGGGACTTGTCGGCACCTCATCTCCCTGTATCTCTTGCCAGCTCTGCCAATTTCCTGCAGGTTCGGTTGACCCTGGCAAGCATGTCATCATCGTCCTACAGTAGTTCATCAATTGATGAACTAGCTCTGCAATTGATTACTAAAAGCCTTTCTGACAATGATAATATGATACCAATATTGGGGGCTATTACCTGGCCTGGTCATAATCAAGAATGAAAGGGATACACTAAGAAATAAGACTGCCTGACTGAAGGGTCCTAATTCATAGTCGGGAACATCAAACCCTGAAAATATTGTTGGTAGATTTCCACAAAAATAGATATATAGATAGATAGATAGATAGATAGATAGATAGATAGATAGATAGATAGATAGAAATTGGGCAAATGACTCACTTATTGGAATGGCAATGTTATACATCAGTTCACTGCCCGATGGATATGACCTTCCAGCGTCTTCTGCATACATACTGTAGCCGATTGTCCGTGTAAAGATCTTTTGTTTAGATCCTGGGTCTCAACAAAGGCATCCCCTGCAACAATGAAGGCTACATTCCCGGGTCACCTGTAGGTGGGGTAGCTGAGATTCCGATTCCTTGTGCCGTGCCGTGTTGGTAAATGCAATTTGTTTTGGATAGCTGGGGGAGCTAACATTGAGCGATACACCCACATAATTAGTCGGCATATACATTGCTACCGTTGTTGATTGATTGCTACCTCTCCTATGATCATACATTTTTTGCGAGCATTCTATTGCACATAATCATTTCTAGCGTTGTTGTCAACCCCCATTCTCAACCACCATGAGCCGTCGTGATAAACCATTGTTGGAATATCCTTTTAACAAGGATTGGCAACTATATACCAAGATTAAGCAGCAATATATAACCACCATTCTTAACCACTATCAATTAATAATAAATTAGCCACTATATGTCACTATTAGCCCGTATCACCACCAGTCTCAATCGTCTTAACCACTATTAATTGACCACCAAACCCCATTCTCAACCACTGGAATCGAGCGCATCAGCTCCTCTCCGCCCTCGGCCATGGGACCATCGATACTTTCGGCTGCGAACCTCAGCTGCGGCAGGTATCACATGTTTTTGTTTTAAAAAATCAATTGTAATGATGCTTCATCATAGGGGATAATGACCAACAAAGTTATGGTATAAACCATCTACACTGCTTTTCTCAAGCCATAGGCTACCCCAAAAGTTCCGGTTGGTTTATTGCTATACATGCCTGAAAAAGGATGACTTGGGGGTACGTATTTTGAGAAACCACCCATATGAGTTGGTTACAGGAAAACATCCAGGAAAGAGGCTTATTTACTATTGTTTATAAGGCGTACCCGCCCAGCAACAAGGCTTTATTTTTATTGAGTGGTGCACAACCATCGTCAACCATCAATGAGGGCTTATTAAGCATCTATTTCTGGGAGGATCAACTTCGGTGGGGGCCTAAGACCCGCAAATGTAAGATCCAGATTCTTGCCTAGCGAACCAGCATGTACCAAGGTAAACCAAAATGCATCCCTGTTTTCCTGTTCATTAGACGGGCATGCTTTCCCACCACATCGTGCCTCATGGCCGAATCCATTCAGCACCACGCGACGAACCCAAATATCCCAAATGCATCTCACATTTGCACATCTTGGGGGAAACATTTGAGTGGTGTTTGAGTGGTGCTAGGATGTGTTAGGTCGCGTTGATGTTTTGCTTGGTGCTTTTATGGTAGTGTTTTTGGTGCTTCCAGGCGACTCGAACAAAGGCCCAGCCAACAAAGACCCCCTGAAGGAACGAGTCAATATACTGTAGTGTGCAGTGTGCTGTAGCGGAGGTCAGCTGCAGTATTCTTTTGGTTTGGCCCTTGTTCTTACCGTTGGTTTTTCCTGCGACCCAGCCGAAACCTCCAAAACCACTCTGGTCTTGACAGAAACCAGCTGGCAGAACCAGTCCGAACGATTGCATACAATTCTAACAATGAATCGGCCCCCAGGCTTTTTGATGCTTTGTGGTACTTGTACCTCCCTCCTCACCAATCCTTCTCCATCCTTACCCTGCTCCAAGGCTTTCAACATGTTTGCACAGGCGGCGACCCATCAGGACCCAGGAACTGCACAGCCTCTCTCCAGCATTGGTCTGCGAGCTTGGTCGCGTTGGTGATCAAGCTCTTCACCGTTTGCACAGTATCGTAATCCTGGCGATCCCATGGAGGTGCTGTGGAGGTCCCACGGTGGTCCCATGTTCCATGGTGACATTGGTCGCAGCCATGGTTTCCAAGTTGCCAAATACATCCAACATCATCCAAATACCGTAAAACACAATGATCAAACATGGTCAAACAGTATGATTATAGCCATACCCATGCATACTCATCGGTTGCCATTCATGGACAAAATTGATGCGGCGCTGTTCTGCAGAGTTTGGAGCAAATGATTCCGAGTTGAGCTTTGTCAGAGTGGATTGATCTGAGAACCGCTGACAACCCCGATTTTCAGGACTCACAAAGCGCAGCAAGTAACAACAGCAGCCACCACACAAAAAAGGTTAGGCTGAAGCCTGTACCAGAAATACGGCATCTTCGCCATAGATCGACGAATGCCTGTAGTCGCACATGGGTGGTTTTCTGGAACAATTCTTGCCTTGCTCATTCACTGCTCACTACTCTCATTCTTGCTATGGGGGAAGGAAAGGTGCAGAGTAATCATCCCCAATCTCCTTGCAGTGACACTCCGGACTTTGGCAACCGAATGCGACCGACTAGCTCAGCTTGGTGATGCTTCAAGTTGAAAGCACTTGAATTGACGACGTTGGCCAAACTAAGCCCAGCACAATCCGTTGAACAACTCCTGGCTCCGACAAAGTGGGCACTTTGAAGTTACAGGAAACCGATAGTGGGAGCATGTGAGGGGTTGCCTGCAACACGCACGCGCACAAACACACACACACACACACAAAATTGATGAGAATCAACAGCCACCGAGAAATTAGTAGTCGGTAGAAGTCGGTAGCTATAGGGGAAAACCTCCGCATGACAGCCTATTACACCCTGCACTCCAGGGGGGCGCCCCCCTGGCAATCCACACATCAAACATGCCTACCTCTGCACAGGGCTCCTCCATGTGTCTACCTCTTAGGCGCTCAGCATCCAAGCAGCACTTGGCAACTTGTTCTCGCATGCCCAGCAGTCTTCCATGTGCCCCCTCCTCAGCTTTAACTGCAACGGATTATCATGGAACATGATGGATTATGGAAGTCTTGACATTTCGTGCCAATGAGGTCAGCAACTGTCACTGAATTTTGCTGATTCAAATAACCATCTACACACCCAGTTCCAGCTCAAGTCCAAGGTCGCATACAATTGCTGCGGGTTGCCGACTGCTGGTCACAACATGTCACAACGTCATACTCATGCAGCTTGGCGGCCAATGCCTTTGCATTTTCAAGACGTTTGGACAGTTCAGTTTCCTTAGGGGCGGAGGAGAAGGCCACTACAACTGACGCGCACGACTTCTCAAATCTTCTTCTCGTCCTTCCTCATCCATCTCTTCCTCTTGTTTCATCTCTTCCTTCTTCGTGTTCCTCGGGGTCCATCCTCTTTCATCTCATTCTCTTGCGGTTCTTCTGGGCTCCGCACAGCTAATGCGGCTAATGGATGAGAAAACATAAGAAAACCCGAAGGATCAACATGAGAAAACTCGGAGCTATCAGCAGAAAACCACAATGTTGTTGGAGAATCGGTCTTGCGCAAAATGTATCAAAATGTGTGTTTTCAACCTGTCCACCAAAAAATAGGAACATGTCGCGCGCAAAAATGCTGACTTTCAACATGCCCACTGGTATCCACTGGTCATTTGAAGGATGTCTCGCACGAAATGCTGGCGTTCCAAGTCCCCATTGCCACTGGTAACATTGCATGAACACGTCTCCAAAAATACGAATGTGTCCTCCATTGGTTTTCCAGCAAAGTCGTGTGTAGGTTTATAGTGTACGAGATGGTACATGCCGGCAATGTTTTGACTGACTTGGGAAATGTTGGGAATTGGATGGAATTAGAGAGGTGGTTATTCGACGCTAATTTGTGGCTGTGGGAAGTGGAAGAGTCCAGCTCGAAGGGATTTTGGATGATTTTGGGGTTGCGGGCGGTTGTTCTCCTGACTCTTCCTGTTCAGTTCCTCTTGGCGTTTTTATTCTGATTCTTCAAGCGTATGGAAAGGAGCCTAGCGCAATCAAATTGAATTGCGTGGTCTGATGGATTCATTCCATGGTAAAACTGTTACAGCTTGTTTGGGCCACCCGAATGCTGATGTCAAACCATGTTACACTGATAAGCAAAACGAAGGTCGAAGCTTCCTGTATGCTTCGGCTGAAATTTATGGTCCGCCAGCATGGCCAATGCCTATGCCTCATAAAACTCCGGAGCAACACTTCTTGCAATCGAAGAGCTAGGTCACCTCAGAATGGCAGCGTCATGAACACCTACATTTCTGGCCCCTTCCCTCGCTCCATTGCCTCCAGAAGTCAGGCAAACATCCGCAAAGACAAAATAGTAAATTTTACATGGGTTTGCGATAATGCCCCGCTTATTCCTTGCATACCTGACATGGTCAATATACGTATCATGATACCGTATCACTCGGCACATGTCACACACGTGCCAAACTCCGAGGGAGAAAGAGAGCAACTGGGTGAATACCCCTGAGGGCACCGAAGCATGTCGCATAATTGTGAAGGCCATGTCATGGTTGACACAATATCCAGGTTCTTACAGCCAAGCCACCAGCGATATCCGCCACTTCGTTCAAGAAGTTCGAAACTAGTGCACTTGCAGCCTGGTGGCCCATGGCTGTGCCAGCACTAAACGCTTTGACATGTGTATCTTCGTTGCCAACCATGATGCTGACTGTTGATCGAACAGGTTGAATCATATAAACGATATGAATCAAGTCATGAGCCAAGGAAGAGCAGATAAAACCGGATGACAATAACCCACAATTTTTGTGGTGATCACGTGATGATGCATCAAGTGAGCAATGTAGAAAAATATGAAAAATCCTGCCCTTCCTTATATATAACCTGTTCCCCAACCAGTGGGGAAGCACCCTGCCCGTACGGAGTAATTAGTACCCAATGTACCCTCAAGCTAGGGCAAGTTGACAAAAGGGAAACTACTCGAGGTGGGTTATCAGGCATCAGCCAATCCAAACAGGGCGTTCTGCTCTGCAGCCTGCAACACTCATCAATTACTGGTTAGTAATGCCATCGACCACTATATCAACCATCAATTGGCCACTGTGAAATATGAATCACTGCAAACTGTTCTGAATCGCTATTATGAAACGGGAGCAACCATTGCTGGCTGTTCCTTGAAGCAAGTTCGCAGCTATCAAAAAATAAACATTTCACACTTGCTTGAAACATGCTTGAAACAGTGACACTAAACACACACTGGCTGGAAACAGTGAAAAGCATTGACCGCTCTTGCTGTGACGGTTTTTCAAACCCCTTGGGCGCTGAGGGCAGCACTCCAGGTGCTTTGGCCCGGCTGGCGAAGTCGTTCTTCACGGCGGTGATGGACTTCCGAGTGCTCTGCAGCCTGGGCCAATCCCAACGGTGAAGCCGTGCTGCATTCCGAACTGTTTGATAAAGGAACCTTGCGAATGGGAGATCTTTTTGACCACCCGACCAAAGCAACCCACAAACAACCTAAGCGATTTATGGCAACACGGGTGGCAAGGGTATCAATTATGGTTTTCCCATGTTTATCCATGTTTCAAATTATTCAGGTAAGAAATTGTCAGTACGAGTATCTACAGCTTCTTTACTGGGCCAACCATGCCATGAAAGCAGCCGCATGTGTCTGAACCAGGAAGTCTGGATCGCACAGGACGCAAACTGACACCGCCTGGACGAGAAGTCTTAGATGACGGACATCCCACACTGTAGGGAAGGGGAGGAGAGGCGAAGACTAGCGTGAAATTTAAAAACCCTCAGTGAGCCACCTGACCAGTGGGGAACAGTAGAATTGTGGAGCCAACATATGATGCCTACGGACAAAAAACACGGTCAAACCATGTGAAACCTTACTTAGACTTGGAAACATGGTCAAGCACGGTAGTCTTGCAATCGCAAATCTAATCTTGTGAAATAAACTAGTCTTGGGGTGTCTCGCACTGATAAACCCATGTTCGAACAAAGTGCTTGAAGCTATAGCTCCTCTTGGTATCCTGAGACAGCTGCGTCTTGGTCGCTTCTGCAGACTTCTTTTTCTCAAAGTCTGCCATTTTCCTCGGCTTCAGCTTCGGCTCCTTTGTCCCAATTCAAGATCACGCGAGCAAAATGTTTGAGCTGCGGCAAAGGTTCGCGAGTTCCGATTTGTCATTTTTGCCCAAATCTTCGAACAATGTCCTCAACCTCAAGTTATGCCATGGCTGCCATGGGTGTCTGTGACTTGAAAATATGGTCCAAGAAATGGTCAAAGTGAAGTGGCCTGCCAGAGATTGAAAAATGTTGAATGATTCCACTGCCAAAATAAGAAGTAAAGGAGATGTTGAACTCAAAAATGCTTAAAACGGAAGTCGTCAGGCTCTTAATCTTTAAAGCATATGTAAAGCATGGCGGCCAACTGGCCAACCCCGAGTGGCCAACTTTGGCACCCCACAGGTCGAGAAATCTGCTCTGCGGAACTGAGGTGGCTGCTGGTGGAACTTGGTGGTGAGGTTCTCCTTAGTTAATCTCTCCCAACTTCTTTTTCTATAGTATATAGTATAATAAAACATCTATAGTTAAATCGATATACATATAGTTGGATATACACACAAATATTTCCGTCCTTCTCTCAGAGCCGTCAGCTGTCTGAATTCATCCACATTTAATCTTGCGAAAGTTGTCATCTTGGATAAACTCTGGGAAGACATCCCTACCGCTGAATCCAACTGCTGACTGCATTCCCATGCATTCCCTGTTGATATCCTTTGATCTAGTAGGCCTTTGCAAACTGAATTGTGACAAGCATCGGCAGCTTCCATTAGCTGTGACCAGCCTGCATGCTGAGGATCACAATAAAAGTCACAGGATTCAAGGGGAACTAATTGAAAAAAATGCTTTGTGCCATTTACTGTCCCCCTACATCCTCCTATACAATCAAAATTCAATCGTGATTCATGATGTCTCAACATTATCTCTTGGGTTCTATCTGCCATGAAAAATACAGTCTATAAAAAAGGTAATCATGTCGCAGTTCTGAATGCTAACAGGTTGAGAGCTCCACATCTCCTGCCGCCCCTTCAGCAGGATGACCGTCCCTACCCCCGAGTTAAGAAACGTCCGTGAATCATCAACGTCAACCTCAACAACGTCAACCGTTAGGAACCCAAATTTTTGCCCGGGTGGGTTTGTTCATAAATGGTGGTACCTACAATCCGAGAATGATCATTAATAGGAAAACCATCAATTTTGATGGTAATTACACCATTTGTGGATCCAGTTGTCAATGTTTTCTGTGGTGTTTACGCAATGTGGAAAATCAACATATGCCGAGTTCGCTCATAGTTCGCCCGTACAGTTGGTGTGATTGTTTGTGTTTGTAACTTCCTAATCTTCCTATCCAATCAGCCAAGGTTGCTGGTGACTGACCAGGAACATCCATTGATCTCCCAGTTGACCCATGTCATCCGATGTCACTTCACCTTCTTCGTCTTGTTCAGGACTGGGCTGAGGCCGCGAGAACAATGACGGCAGGATGGCCTCAGCCCAGGTAAGGCCATCGCTCAGCTCTACCATGGCCTCAAGGAAGAAATCTGAGTCGCACATCCGGGCGCACCTTTCACGAAAACTCAAATGAAATAGCCAAGATTAGCCAAGGCATGTCTGGGATATTTGTGGGAGCTCTCTCTTTCTCCCGGGGTTCTTTTCTTGCCCCAGAAGAGCTGAACTGCTGAATCATGGAGTATCAGAATATCATGGAAGCAGCCCCCAACCCAAGCAAAACTACCATTCGGTTGGGGCACTATGGGGCACGACTGGTAGCTCCAAATTGCTCCCCCTTAGCCCTTCAAAGGGCACGGGATACGCCTGGCTTAGCTTAGCTGGGACAGTAGCGAGGTCCAGGTCCAAGCGACAACTCTCAAGACCTCCGTGGGCACATTGAAGTTGAACGACTCCCCAACCACCGAGACCAAATAGTGATCTTCGTGTCCTCACGTCAGCCCAGGGCCCAGTCTCTCTCTCCCATGATGCTCTCCTAGATGCATCTGCATGCTGGGTTTGACAGTGTTAAACATCTACAGTACCTAAATAGATACATACATACAAATGAATATATAATATATATATATATTTATTTAAAGGAAAGATAAAGATTGAGCATTTATCCCAATGGGAGATTTCATCGCTTCAACTGACGGAGTTTGACTGAAGTGTCTGAATGCAACTTGCAGCGCTGGCCTCCTTTGACATTGCTCGGGCCTTGGGAACGGCAAGTGGAGCTCCAATGGACACCATGAACATTAAGAAAAGGAACATGAAGAACAAATTTTTGCTCTTGGTTGCTACAGGTTCTTTGCCGAAAAGTTTGGGATAGAGGCAAATACAAAATACAATTCCCTTACAAGTACATTGCAAATATTACAATACCTTACACAGAAAAGAAAAAACATCCCCAAACCCTTCAAGAAAATTCAAGGGAGGATGTCTTTTGTTTCAAGATCATTCAAGATCTAGCTTTGAATGAAAACATGATATCAGTATGTGCACAAAACCACAAACAAGAACACACCAATGAGAAATCATATCAGCCATATTTTGAAACATGTGAACACATCCAACAATTCCATAATATTCCATACGTCTACCATACTGACGGCTTATTGAAAATCACGACGAAACATGAACATATAGTTCTTGGAGATTTTACAGTAGTTTTTTGCCAATCAAACGTCTTGCTGGCAGTCTCAGCATGTCTCAACATGTCTCAACTCACAACACGGTGCATCCCGTTGCATTGTTTGAGGTCACGGGAATGTCAAGGACCAGGTCGGCTTACCTGCCTTCTGGATCATGTGCTGGTTGCTAGATGATTTTCGGCTGGTAATTGATCTTAGACCATGTATATTATATATATCTTTAAGTATTTATATTCAGTATTTTCATGTGATCTCATGTATTGACTTGTACAGTAATTCCATGTGTAAGTCATGTGCCTCTCAGAATCTGAAAGCGTCCCTCACGGGTTTACAAGCAGCTTGCTAGCTAGCCAGCACTACAAACCGAGCGCGCAGAATTTGGGATGTCAGTGTTCCAGAATCTGGTCACAAGCTGCTGACTATGCAGGCCAGCTCTGATCTCATGGATTCTGGTGGATTTTCGTAGTCTGAAGCTGAGGCAGCCGACGTTCCAGCCACTTGATGAGGGCATGGTCATCTTTGAGCTCCTGGATTTCGCCGCGGAACCAGCGACCATTGCGAGGCCATTCTGCCCACACGCTGTCGCCGTTCTTCATAGGACACTCAGGGGCATCGTCGTATTTCTGGACCATCTCCTTCCTCGGGGCCACAAGTGGTAGGCTCCGAAATTCAGAGACAGAAACTTCAGGAGCGACTATAAAATGAAGTGACCAGCACATACAAGTACAAGTATACTTCGGCACGTCGTCAGCTCAGTGGTGCTGAACTTGCACCAAGCATCCATCCGTCATCAATTTGTTGTATCTGTTCCTCTATCACCTGCGACAGGCAACGTCCCCACACCCCTTGAATAACAGAATTGCGTGCAACCCTGCATGCAAGTCAGCAATGGTGTAGGTAGCACCAGTACCTGCAGTGCCCATGTGTTGCCCACGACTGCGGTGATTTGTGTGATTAAACATGCCCTTAAGTTCCAAATAACGCCAGCAGTTGCCATGTGAAAGAGTTCTGGGTGAAGTTTAGATTTCAGGTTCGAACTTTGTAAATGAGAGATTTGATCGCACATCGCACCACTTCAGGATATTCATAGAGGTGTCAATTTGAAGCAGCACCTGTGCAGTTTCGATTGACTGACCTTCCAAATTCCAGAATGAACCACTGCGAACGTCTCTTAAGCACGATAGATAGCTGTGAATTTTCATTCCGTTTTGACATATGCAGAACTGGTTTCCACAAAAATGGATGGATATTGGCTTAGGGTTCAACATCGAGGCCTGGCTCTTGACTGGTTCTGTTCACCCAGGCTTCCGTATGTCCCGAAATGTCCCGAATCCCGATGATAGGAAACCAAGTGATTCTCAATTTTTCAATCTTTCCTGGTCAAAGTTCAACATGAATATGAATGTAGTGCATAATTTGGGTATGAGCTGCAATTAAACGTCTATATCATATTGCAGTAATAATCATGCAAACGCTACTTGGATATACTTATAGATATACTTGGACACAATTAGATCCTCTTAGGGGCAAGTGCGCTCTCTTGACACAACCAAGCAGGCCCTGCCTGTATATTCTTCATGGCAATCTGAACGGGCACTTCGCTAGCGTCCATCCTCGGGAACTGAACGCTGACACTTCAAATGCTGCAGGCCGTTGCTCAACAGATCTCATCAAACCATGATTCTAGAAGTGATTCTAGACCATTCCATGGCTTCATCCCGCTTCATGACACAAGCCAAAACACAGCTTTACATGGCTTCATATGCCCTCCCCATCCGAACAAAACCCAATTGGCATGGTTCAACTAGAGCACCAACAGAATCACTTCTAGCACATGTCAACAAACAATATGAGTGGCTACGCATGGCTACGCACTTCGTTCATGTTGGATGCATTGAATGGAGCCACATCATGTAATTCCAACTCCTACTGAGTCCGACTTCCCCTTGAAACGAGCTCAGCCACACAGCAGCCGATAAAAGTAACAGGACCTCAGGGGCATGGCCCGGGTGCAATGCCTGTAGCTTTGTCCGAAGCTTTTTGCAAATGGAGGCTGAGGTGGTCATGTGCCCATGGGGTTTTGTCACATGTTGTCATGGTGTTTATGATGTCTAGCTCAGCGTTGAAGTGTGTTAGCTAAATTGTCGTGACATATGATGGAACATAGTCAAAGATTTGCCGTCTCTTTGAGTCCATCATGTCTTGCTAAAATAAACGCTCGCTTCCAGCACTGGACTTGGGACTTGAGTAAAGTTTTCATAGTCCAGAGCGCCGTGCACTGGGTCTGTAGAAAAGGGGTCCTTTGCCAACCATCAGAACTCATTTGCGTAGTGAGTCTTCTGTCACAGTTTTCTGGGGAATTACCGCCGTATTTTCTGCAGGTCAGGAGACTGATTGAAGGATATGAACAGCATTAAAATTGCATAAGTCCAACATCGCCGATGAGGGTGGTGAGACCCTGCAGGGTACTGTCTGGAGCCGATAAAACAGCTCCAAGAAGCAACATCAACCAACATTAAGTAAGATTAATAATGGATAATAATGGTATCAACATGTATCAACTATCAATATCTATGTTGATAAGGTATAACTATTAATGTGTCTTAATAATTCATGTTTTCATCCAACATTCACATCTATTGACCATCAGGAGCCACAAAATCTGAGGCACGGCGTGGCCCTGAGCATCTTACCCATTGCAGATCTGCTGGGCTATCTTCGCCACCTGGCAGAGCTGTGGGGTGGGACCATTGGGTACGCTACAAGAATATTAGTCAACCAACCATTTGCTAACTACCAGGGAAAAACAAAAATGGTTGAAACCACCAGCCAAATGTTACTATGTGCCCCCAAAAGCTGCTCATGTCCTATGATCCTTTCTGGGACTGGGGAACTCCCTTCGGACACCGGCCTACGAGTCACCCCACGGCAATGCTACTGGCGGCCACTGGCCATGTCATGGCCGGCCGCCTGTTTTTCCAACCGAGGACAACAAATTCAGCAAGGTGTCCATCAACACCTCAGTCGTATCAAAACATGCAGAAACCTGGTGACATCTGGTGATGGAGAAAAAAATCCAGCCGGTGGGGATAAAAACCCACTGCTAGCGAAGGGAACCTGCAAACAAACCACTCAAGTGCAAGGAATGACCGGGAGAGGGCACCCAGTCGACGTGTCATCATCCGCTGAATTTTGCGCCCTGCAGCTCCATTATGAACGCCAACGTCCACTGCAAACATTGCTGCCAAGAGGCTTTAGGAACATCCTTAGCTAAAGAACCACTCAAAGCACAAACACGGTGAACATGTCAGAAATATTCAAAAAACAGACTCATAAATCTGCAGTTGCATCTTACAAGGCGTTTTCCTCAGCTCTTGCGTCTGACAATCCTCACCACCCTACCATTTATTACAGACATTTCCAGGCTATCTAAATCTGTGGCTGCC
>VSDK01024302.1:508137-522635 GCA_009767595.1 Symbiodinium kawagutii
CTCATCATGTCTGCTTTGATCTGACGTTCACAGCCGAGCCTGTGAAATTGTGCAACTTCAAATGGACAGAAGATTCCCACTACCTACGGAAATATCATAGCCATTCATAGCCATTCATAGCCTATCTTTGTAATTGGTTGACTGCAACAGCTGTTGATACTGGCCCCATGATTCAACGGGCCCACAACGTGGCACCGTGGATGATCCCACAGCGACGGCCAACGCCAAGCTGCTCTCGATGCTTTCCCTCTCAGGGTCAAGGCCAGCGGACACGAAAATGGCGGTGCGCCCCGCCTCACCGGGGGTGCCACCATGGTGCCACCACTGCCACCGTCACCATGAGGCTGGTCACCATGAGGGTCACCATGAGGGTCACCATGGTTGTCGTCATCATCATCATCATCATCATCATCATCATCATCATCATCATCATCATCATCGGTGCTACCAAAAAAAGTCGGCATTTCACCCAGTCCACTTCTCAAAGTGCAAGTTGAAGTTGTGAATGTGTGTGGCGGTACTTCCTTCTGTGTCGTTGCCTCTGTTTTTGTCAAAGACGAAAGGAGGATGTCCTCAGTGTCGACAATGAAAGCAATCCAAGAATGCCACTGACATCCATGACCGGTAGTTTCTCTCTATAGATCAATCTGGGCCTTCCTCCCCCTCACCTCTGTTTGTGTCTGTGTGTGAAGTCCCTCCGGTCAAAGCTCAATTAGTGGTTTCTCAAATAGGGACTCCCAAAATGACTGGTTTACGAATAAATACTGATTCACATGGGATGATTTGGGGGTCCCATATTTTGAGAAACACCCAATTGCACAATCATTGAATCTCTCTGGCAACCGTACAAGTGGCAGAAGTCTGCTGGAGAGGAGTTGAGGCATCGGCCAGGGCGCGGCTTCGAAGGAACGCTCGGACATGACGGCCCTTCGAGCTGACTGACTTTGGCCAAGGAGCTACAACGTTTCTGATCTGTCTGCTTATCTTGTTTGACTGAGCCCTTGTGTCGGACATCTTCTGACGCTACTTCACCAGCTATGAGACAATTATTGTTGTTGACTCATTATGATTGATGTTGATTTATAATTGACTGCGCCCTTATTGATACTTTTTTCCTCTCTTCCTCACGGCAGGCACATCCTACGAGGGATCAAAGAGAGCGCTTCCCGGCGTACGGCTTCACTGGCTTCGCCTATCTTCGCCTTCTCCGTGCTTCTTAGAGAGGTTGCTTACTGAAAGAGCGCCTGATCAATCGAAAATGCCAAGCCCACCAAGGAGTGAAATCGCTTGATCCGCTTGATCTCGTACGGCGGCATTGTGTTTGACGCAGCTACTTGTTCCACACTTCCAAGTGCTTCATCAAAATATCGATACTGATCCGGATGGCGACGGATAAAGTTCTCCGTGACTGACACTGATGGCTCCAAATTTTCAACAAAGTGAGGCCAGCGAGGTGGAGCGTAGACAACATCACCAGCACCAGCCACAATTTCTAGCCCCTTGTGCTGGATCACATTCGGATTTGCGACATATTCAGGAAAAACGTGTTTGCCTCCTCTTGGGTTTCTGAGGTCTTCATGCAAGTCATGCATCACAGCTGGCTCGAAGAACACGAATCTCTTGGAGCCCTCCAAACAAGCATTCCATGCAGCACTTCCAGCGGGGTCAACATGCAGTCTAGAGTAGCTGCCAGCAGGACCTATGAAGAGCCATCGGAAATAGAAAATGAATTGGAGAAGGGGTGGCGCCAGGTACCTCAAACTCCGCCATTTTGTCAGAAAATCATCGGTTGCTTTGAAGGGAGCCGGCGGGTGAAAATCGCATAGAAGCTGGTCGAATGGAGGTTCGTACAAAACCTGACTCGACCAATAGAAGATTTCTTTGCTCTTCGCGTCAGCGCTTTGCATGTAGTCGAAGAAACTCTTGACTTTCATGATTTCTGTAAGGGAATCAGTCGTATCAAAGATGCGCCCACTGCGACTCGGCAATCGCTGGACAGTAACCTGATGATCGCCAAAGTGTTGTACCATTGCTCTTGATGACCACATTGTGGGGCTGAAAGATGCTGCTCCCCTGAAGACTTGTGGACGAGCCCAGTCTACAAATCGAGACATCCGTGGCTGCCAGCTCAAACGCTTCAGTTTCAAGGCCCTTTATTCAATTCATCTGCGCAACTATTGGTGCGAAATTGGTGAAATCTTATTCACATTTCATTCATTGGCAGTGGGTCAAAACCCTGTACCCCTGGTTCCCCTATCATTAACCATTGTTTTCCCTTAGAATTGTTGGTTATTATTCCCCATTATTGCTGGTTAATATTGACCCATAGCCCATTCGCTCCATCTAACGTAGCTTCTGTAGATCGGCGCTTGAGCCGAAAGCTTGAGCAGTTGGTTTCATGTGGACTTCCGTGAGCTGCTCATGATGCGGGTCCTGTAGAATACCATCGGCTAAGATGATGAATCTGCAGGCAGAAAATCTGGATATAAAATAATGAGTATATTGATTAACCGATGGATAAGATACATGACCTGCAATATACAACATATCCAGATTACATGTAATGTACAACCTGTAGTTGTACATCGAATCTGATTAAACCGATGGATAATAAATTAAATACATTATGCTGTTACAATCATGATTTATATGATTTCTGATATTTCTGATTTTTCCCCACCTGTCAGGTGAGGGTTGTTAGATTTTATCAGAGCTGACTTCTCCTCCTCCTCGTTCTCCTCGTCCTCCCTCCGCCTCCTCCGCCTCCTCAACCGCGACCATGCACGACTAGTGGTCGCTGCCGGACCTCAACCACGATCATCTATGCCTAGTGGTCGCTGCCGGACCTCAACCACGACCATGCACGACCAGTGGTCGCTGCCGGACCCCAACCGCGACCAAGCGCGACTAGTGGTCACTGCCGGACCGGACCTCAACCACGACCATCCGCGGCCAGTGGTCGCTGCCGGACCTCAAAGATGTGAGAAAAGATGACAGAAATATTGTCAAAAGATATGTCAGAAAGAATGTCAGATGACATGTCAGAAAGAATGTCAAAAACTGAGCCAGAGAGAATGTCACAAGAGATGTCAGGATAGAATGTCAGACGATATGTCAGGGCTTCAGGGTTTCAAACACATGAGTTTGGTCAAAAAGTGTCAAAAGCGATGTCAGATATAGTGGCAAAAGCGATGTCAGTTGCAATGTCAGAAGGTGTGCTAGATAGAAGATGTCATATACTGGAATCGTTTGCCAGTAGCACAGTCGGAGTTCATGTGGATGCAGCAAGGTGATATCAAGCATGGTGTTTGGCTTGCAGCTTTGGATCACAACAAACATGTGTAGGTGTACATTTGACATTGTCTGGCAGCATGTCGGGATGAAAGTGACAAACGCAACAGCCCTATGCATGTGACATTGCAACAGTTGGTCTATCATTTGAGCCTTTGATTTCAAGTGCGGGCCAGAGGCAGGCTGGCAGCGGGTTGGAGGCTTCAAGAGGGAAGCTGGGTTTGTGCACTGGCACTCGGGCAAAGCTAGGGAACACAGTAAAGCAATGGCAGATAGATCACGGCTAACAAGTAGCATCATCATAGCAGATTATGTTGTTGCCTTTCAAATTCTGTTGTCTAATACCGTGGGATAGGTAAATAGATCATGACCAACAACTATTAACATACATTGCATCACCGTGGTGATATGAGCTTGTGATGAAAATGTCTGTAATGGAAAACGGTTGTGGCTTGCTTGCAGGTCATGGCAGAGGGTGCTTTGTCTGCGTGTGGTGAGCAGGCGTGGTTGTTGAAGGGAAGTCAGGGCATGTGGTCAGGGTCTGCTTGCAACAGTGTTGCAACAGTGATTGGGTAAGCAGCTAATGTTGTGATTACTTGCACACTGGCAAATGCGGGCTCAAGCACAAGCAGAAGTGTGCATGGTAGAAATGTGTTCACAGGATAAGGACAGGAAAGGCATCATGATATATATATTTTTTTTTGATATATATATATATTATATATGTGCATCATTGTAACAATTAAAGTTAAGCTGAGGCACAATATACATAGTTCAGGTAGCGTGCACTTACAAACCACCAGCACCTTGGGACTGAACTGGTTTTGGCTGGTGAGGTCTGGTGTTTGCAGAGCCATGGAAAAGAGATCCTGGCCATTTGGTGTCACATGTTGGGAAGACACTGTGAAATTTGCGCACCTTTTGTTTGGCACTGATGTGCTAGTGGAAAACTATTCAAACAGACTGCCGCATGCATCGGAGAAATCCTTTTTGTTATTTGCCAGAGGTGCTTGCGCTGAGGGAAAGCCTTTTTCTGAGATCGGAAATTTGATTGCGCCACATCTGGAAGAGATTAAAGATTGGGAAGAATGCACTAGCAACAATTATCAGAGGCCAACGAAGTCGCAGCAGATGCTGAGTTCTGATGGAAAGAGGGTGTATTATTGGAGTGCACAGGTGACACGTGCTCCGTGTTTGTGTCGTGCAAGCTTTGGGGCTGATGCTCACCACAAACATGTGCCAACATCATCCGCTGTGTGGGAAGCTGGAAGTCAATTTGCGAAAATCTGGGACGCGACGTTGGTGAGGAATTATGACATGTTTCGGTCTCGGGAGTTTCGTCCCATTTGGCTGGACATTGCGTGGCAGGTGTTGTGGAACTGGAATGAGCACAACCAAGGTCACGGCATAGAGCCTCATCCAGATGAGTCAAAGCTTTACAGCTGGTTGGATCCGATAACGTCGCTGAGTTTTGGACATGGGGGCGTACTGACCTTGGGCAGCAATCTCAAGGGGAAACAAATGACTAAGATGCTGTTCCAGGAAAGCGGGGATGCGTTGGTGATGGCAGGGGAGTTTCAAGCAGAATTTTTGCATGGAGTTCCGCCGCGCTCCACTTGGAAGAATTTGAAGGCTCTCTCCATGTACACCTCACTGCGAGACTGGGAGAAAAAAGGACTTGATCGTGAAATCGATCTGCATGAGATGTGTGCCCCTGGAGCGCAGCATGTTCGGATGAATTGCACGGTGCGCTGGAACCGCTTCCATTGGCCTGGATGCCCAATGCATGTGGATCGTCATGGGACTCAATCGGTCGTCACTGAGGCTGTCCAGGGTAGATCTGCAGCCAGTTCGGACAATGTTTCTGCTGGAGCTGCGGCAAGTGCACCTGGGACTGAACCGGTTATGACTGGGGATGTCCGTGCGCGTGCTGCAAGCGCTGTGGGCTCACAGCAGGTGCTTAGGCTCGATGGCATCAAGGATGCTGGCATGAAGAAGCGGCCTGCGGCGTGCGGAAGAAGAAGCCACGCCGTCTGTGAGCACAGCGAAAACTTCGGAGTTCCGTGATGAGACAATCAACAATCTTTTGGATTGCATTGAAGCATGTGCGGGGCACCACGATCTTTTTACAATGGCCATCAGCGGCACTCCTTTGGTCGGAGCGACACAGGCGCATTCTGACATTTTGGTGAAGATTGATAAACATGTTCAAAATTTCAGGGTCCGTCTTTTGGCGGCATCAGAAGCTGTGGCGGCAATTTTGCCTTCTGAAGCGAGTCGCATTGATTTCAAATCGCTGAACTTGATGGAGTTGGCAGCGCAGCAGCGCAGATGGATTCACAACCAGCTTGGCAGCTTTGTGACTCAGGACAAAACGCATTGGCTGATAGAGACCAATACGAAGCGATCGCAGAACTGTCTGAACAAAGAGATGCAGTATCGCAAGTGTTTGGTTTCGCATCGCATGTTGGAGTTACTTCTGGAAACTTTGAGCGCAACAGTGATGAAACGTTATGGTGAACTTGCCTTTGATTTGAGTAGAATGAAAGGCGTTGGTCTGCCAAAGGAATTTGTCTGCGCCAAGAGGCACGAAATGGCGAAGCAGCATCAAAATGAAGATTTGGGTTTGGACAGCTATGAGGTTTTTTCAGATTCAGTGCTCTTGGTGAAAGCTTTCGAAGTTGGTTATTTGTTTGACTTTGACAAGGCGAAACGTCTGCAGACTGTGACGGGTGCGTGGGAGAAGTTGAGGGCAGTCATGCCTGTCGAGGAAATTGTGTCTCGTCTGAAAGAAGGCCTTGTGACAGTGTTGCAGCATTTGCGCACCTTGGATGTGGACAGAGGCTTTTGCGATCGCAGTAGTGGCGCTTCGGCGAGTGAAAACTATGATATCTGGGTCTGGATGTCGAATGCAACACGTTGAGATGCTGGTGGTTTGCAGGCAACATGGGCTTTAATGGCTTTTAAGTGTGAAGAGGTGCTGCTGGAAGTGTCCTTGGGACTCAACTGCTTTTGGGCAGGGCTGTCTGTTGGATACGTCGGCATGCGAGCCAAAGTGAAAAAAGACTGTGGGAATTAGTGCCAAATATTCGTTTATCATCTTAGAAGATTGACAAGCACTATTAGATAGTTTCAACGAACATGTGCTTACCATCATGCTGGAGCATGGACAGTGGAGGTATGGGCACATTTCTTCAATGTAGGTGACAAACCGAATTGCGGATGTTTACTGTGGGCCCGGGGGAGTGCAGGTAGATGGACTGTGTGTGAACAGTGTTTTCTGAAAATGATCATGATAGAAGATTGGTAGATTGAACATCTTGTGGCTGTATTGGGTAAAGACAAACTGGCAGTGGTGGTGAAAGTGGATTTGCACCATGAAGATCAGAAGCGCCTTGACCGTCGTGAACCTGGATTCTGTCATTTTGTTCCGGAATACATGGCCAGAGGCATTTGGGTGAAATTACTTAAAGGAAAGAATTCGCCCATGGAAGATGCTCTGTTGCAGATGTGGGAAGAAAAGTTTCAGAATGTGGAGGAACATGCGAATGACGCAAAGAGATTGTTCTTCGTCGAGTTGGTGCATGCAGAGTTCAAAATTGATTTGAAGGTAGGCGAGGACACCGAGAAAATTGAAGTGATTCGCTGGCAATTTCCTCTTTTGCATGGCATGCTGCGTACTGCTTACAGCGCGCAAGGTTTGACCTTGGACGGAGGTGTGCTGGTTGATTTGCGGCGTGCTGGTGGGCTAGAGGATGCTGACTGGTGGCTGGCCATCTATGTCATGCTGACACGTGCCCGTAAACTGCAAAACCTCATCTTGTTGGGGTTCACGGAGCAAGTAGAAGATCTTTTACGCAGAGGCCCTCCTGCCTACTTGCGAGAACTGACGGACAAGTTGGAAGCCAAAGCTGCTTCGACGCTTCAGCGGCTGCAGTCGTGGCCTGCCTATGATGCATTGCATACGTCGTGATACAGTGCTCTGCCAGTGGGACCAAATCGGTTTGTGACTGAAGAGGTCTGGTGGAGGTATGATGGATTGCAAACATTTTGACACGGTGCTTTGCCACAAGTCTCGTGAAGTAAAACTGGCATGGTTGCGCAAACATGTTTGACAGGCGGTGTCCTGACCAGGCGAAGCCAATGCTTTGGCTCAGGTGGTTCACTGCCATGTTTGGGCATGTTTAAGCAAACCTGCTCAGAGTTCTTGAGTGTACGTCACATTGCCGATTGACATGTTGATATGCTGTTTGACAGACTGACTTGACAATGACCTGCCAGGTGAAGCAAATTGTTTGACTCAGGTGGTTCACTGCCATGTTTGGGCATGTTTACGGAAACTTAATGCTTTGGCTCAGGAAGTTCACTGCCATGTTTGGGCATGTTTAAGCAAACGTGCTGAGAGCTCTGGAGCGCACTTCACATTTCCGACTGACATGTTGATATGCTGTTTGACAGACTGACATGCACAATGACCTGCCAGGTGAAACAAATGATCGGCGCAGCTAATTGCGCAAAAGTCGCGTGACAAAAGCTGCAGACAAAAGTGTTGCAGATCAACAGGCTGATTTGAAATGTCATGGTGGGGATCACTCGAAGTAAAGTAATTTTGCTGGGGCGTCCAGTGGGTTTGCCCGAAAGATATGCAATATCAGATAAATATATAATCATGACCCAAACATGATTGGCCAACCATTCTGAACCACCCCTCGTTGTCGATTCGCCTTTCGCTTCTTGTCAACATCCTTCTCCAAACGTCTGAGCCATCGCGTGGACAGAGCAGTGGCCTGATGGGCGCATATCACTGAGCTAGTGAAATTTGGACTGTCGACACACAGAAGAGGCATGCCTGGCTCATGGAAACAAATCAGTTGCTCTTACAACATGTTGCTGACATGGTAATCTTAAAGCAACCCAAGTACAACGGACAGGGTTGTCAAGTTGACAAACGTGAAGTGCTACTTGTCCTGACTGCAATGCCTCTAATCACCTATGCCTATAGAGGCTAGACTGCAGTTTGTCTGCTTCTCTTGCCCCCATCAGACCAAGATAATTACTTCGTGGGCAAATGTAGGCAACTCAGTCCAAATGAGACCTTTCACATCCTTGAACATCTTCTATGGGACACTGCACCCGGCCACTTTTGAAGTCCGAGGGGCCATTTCTTCAAAATCCACGTTGAGCAAGCTGCCTTTTATTCTGCAAGCTTCCTGCTCAAAGCATTTCGTGAGCTCCTCAAGCCAATGAGATGATGTCACATTGTGACGCCACTCGGCATCGGAAAACACAAATCCTCGGCCAAACATGTTCCGCCGGCGCTCAACTGGCGTCTGAATTGCTGAATGAAATGAAGAGTTCCGTCCTCGTCGCTCCATTTATCTTCATTCTCATGCAGCTCGTCCGATAACCTCATGGCAAATCAAGCCAGTTTCCAAAAAATGCTGAAAGCATGTCTACTCCAAACATTATAAACATTATATTATAAACATTGATAGGCCAGGTGCACTTACCGCTGGTTGCCTTTTTCCCAATGCTCTCTGGTGGGTGGCTGTGCTGGCTTTGACCAGGCATGCTGGCATGGTTGTTCGATTCTTTCGTCATGTTGGATCATGTGAAACTGCATGACGTCTTGCACGGTGGTATCAGAAAAGCCACCACGCGACATTTTTTGCCAGGTCACCAAACCACTACCCTCACCAGCCAACCCCAAACTCACACAAAGAATGGCTTATGGTCATTTATGGTCAATGCAAAAAGGACGGATTAGCCAAGATCATTTCACATTTAGTAGAAGCTTCAAATCTACTATGCGAGCAGTGTGATTTGCCAAAACGTAGAGAACAACTTCATTGAAAGATTAGTCCCATATTTTGGACTATGAGATACCTCCAAGAATCCCAAGAGATACGCAAGCATATACACGGAGAATCAAGGAGACGGGAATGGTGGAAAAGCAAACCCGCATTACGACCAACCAGTGTGATTGACAACGTGACTCGGGCTACACACCTCCAGGGTTCGACAGATAACCGTTTCCTGTGCGGGCGGGATGCACGGAACTCAGAGGCACTTCGTCCGACACGGTGGCTTTGGTGTTCTGACACCAGAACCCCGCCGCGAAGTTGCCCCACACATCCTTGGCAGTCAGCAAGCCGTGCAGATTTGCTCGGTGTATGTCGCTGTGTCCAGTAGCAGCTGGCCATCTGCCACCAAGGCTCAGAGGTGAACATGGCACAGCGCTGGAAACTTTATCGCAGCACTGTGCTGGTGCGCTGTCGGCTTTGAGTTCCACTACTTTTCGCTTGCTTAAAAGATCCCCTTGAAGCTGGTTTGTCATGCAAAGCCTTGTGGCCAAACGGCATGCTGCAAAGCCTTGTGCCATTTTGAAGTGTCATTCTTTGTTTCTTTAATGGGGGTGAAGTTCGAGCTGCCATGTTTTGAAGCTCACTTTGATCCACTCGGCGCTAGCCAAACCATTTGCTTTATGAGTAGTGGCCTGAAGGCATGCTAGGTCCATCTACAACCCTTCTCCTTGATGTCTTCTGATCTTTGAGCCATCCTACCATTGAGTTCGTGCATGTCATCTGGGGCTACAATTTCAACGCTGGCAACTGACCCGTCCCACAACAGCAGCATCCCTGCGGCCCCTCACCGTCCCATGGGCAGAGTAGGCACATCGCATCGAAGTCACCTGCCGAAGGTGCAAAGTCGTTCACCTCGCCATTCAAAGTTCCTTCCAGTTCAATGAGCACTTTAATTTAAGATAATTTAAGGTGATTATCGATATAGCCCAGCTCTACAGTTCATATCTCTCCCTATCTATATTGATGATTGCAGCAAGCATTTGCACATTGCCGCTGCCATAGCTCATTTCACGACGGAAGAACTGTCATCGTTTCACCAAGTCTGACTAGTGCAAAGCGGGAAAGGACAATTGAAACACATTGAAACTCATCCCAAAGGTCATCCCACCTGAAATGTCTTGCCAATATGACTTTCGTCACGAGCTATGCTGGCTACGTCCCGTCGATCATCCCTCGCAACCATCCACCTGAGCGTTGCAGAAAACCCAAGGGCAGCTGGCCTTATGTTTTCGTTTTTGCTTATGTCAGTGCTTACGCAGTCTCAAATGTGTTTCGTTGACCTACGCGAAAGCATTGGAAAATATTGGAAGGGCCTGTGAATTGGTTCCTGTGATTGAGCCTGTACAATCGATCTGTGATAATGAGCCATCACAACCTACCCGCTGATACTATGTCACCTAGCCAGCGCCAGAATTTGAACCCGTTAAGGCTCAACGGCAATTAGGGGACGGAACATGATGGAACCATGTACAGTAAGATTGCAAGGACGTCACATCCCTAAACCATGCTGCCGAACTCTGGTTCCCCCGAGCCATCTGATTCGTTGAAACATGTTGAAACCATCGCAAACCATCACCATCTCCAATCCAACGTTGCCCTAAAGGTCTAAAGACTATAAATTTGCAAACTTATCAATGAGATCCTCATAGATCGTCCAACTTACGTCAAAGGGACATCATCTGCTAAAAACATCTAAAAACTTACCCAGAACATGAACATAACATATCTGCCTAGCTGGTGCAGAATGGCCTTGGTGGTAAGCCACTGTGCGGCTGGCTGAGGCAAGAACGGATCGGATATGTCGGCCATTCGTCATCTTCGCCTTAGTGAGCGAGCATTGCAACTTTCGAAATCCTTGTGGTGAAACCCACCAGCTGCGTTCTCTACAGCTCAGCCAGGGCGCGGTAGCACGCTTTTTCAAGCAGGAAGGGCGTGATGCTGAAGTTCGTCGCTCAACACACCGCTTCCTGGAGAAGGGAGTGGTGCAGCTGGTTCAACTAGCAGCCGCACATAGCCCATCCGATCTCATCCAACCTTGGCTGTTGAACTGCATGACCTGTAGCACAATCATGGAAACCAACGCTGTTGAGCCGTTGAGCTTGTCATGCTTTTAAACAGTACCCAAAGGTCACTCTCAAATATGTCTCTATAGTTGCCTTTTTCGGTATGTCATTGTATTTCCCTGCCACTGTCTTGTTCTTGCCGTAGCAAAGTCTTAGTCTTAACTGCTCAGTGTACCCAATCTTGAGCGCTCAAAGAGCATAGGTACTTGGAAACCCGTGCCAGAATTCATCAGCCACCCTGCCTTCCCCTCTGGACCTCTGGAGCCCTCTGGCATCCTATGGTACTGTAAGATCCAGTGATAGCTTTTTCGACGTCGCTCACTGGATCTTCGCCCGTTGCCCGTCCTTGTCCCTGCAGTTTTCGAACAGCTCGAGCAGTTGGTGCCAGGAGCCAAGCCGCCCCAGAAGGCGGTAAGCTCTGGGTCTGCTCTCACAATTTGGCCTGGCATCCACTTGATTGCAGCAAATGCGAGCGAATTTTAAGGTTCGAATTCCTGAGTTAGGGCTTAGAATTCTATGTTGGACTTAGGGACTGAAAGCTGGACTTAGAACTTGCAATACATGGATTCAGCCCTTGAGTTGTCTTCAAACTCCAAATCTGATATGGAACAGCCCTGTCTGCTGTTGATCTTTTTCTTGCTCACAAGGCGCGCTGCACAGCTCTGGAGCCTCAGGCTCGAGGGCCTTGAGCGGGGAACCCTACAGCATTAAACAATATCTTTGGCTTAGAAACGATGCCTCGGCCAAGGGGCAAGGCGACACCAGATTTGTGGCCAGTCTTCAGCCCATTTCAGCCCTTAGGAATCTGATGGAATCTGTATGCTGCTCAGCTTTCCAGCACTGATATGGGCAATGATGCCCTGCAATTCATCCTTCTCTGCTGCCTGCCAAGCCAATCCCACCTGCAGTCTTGGGAAGCCATGGAAACGATAAACACGAAAAGTTTCTTGGCAACTGCGAGGAATTAAAAGCCTGTTCACAACACTCGGGGTGCCTGCAATAGCATGGAACAATAGCTGTAAGAACAGTCTGACCACTGAGTTTCATCAGTGCTGCAAGTGGCCACCAAAGCGTGCGGCCTTTATCTCTTGATCTGCTAATTGCCAAGGCAAGAGAGCCCACGCAGAGGCATGGAGAGGGTACCAGTAATCCTCGTCCTGGGATCCCGGCTGGGGCTGTGAACCTCTGCACCGATATAACCCTCCACAAAAAAAAGGATGCGTAACAAAGTCAACCCACCACCAAGTCGGCATCTCTACAAAATCTACAAAGACAATCACGATGTGAGTGGAGGATCAAATTACTCACCCATACTGACCCCAACTTGTTTAACTTGGCCACCAAGTCAGTGTGCAATCGGAGCTTCGCGCAGTGCCCCCTAAGCACTAAATCAAGCAGGTGTGTCACTGTGTTGGTACCGGACACGGATGGCGCGAGGCTACGCCTCAAAAGTTTGTGGAAATGGAAACCCGCATCTAGGGTTAGCAATGGTCATGGGTGACCATCCGCATATAGTGGTTTCTTAAAATAGGGGTACCCCCAAATCATCCATTAATACTCATTTATGGTAATAAACCAACCATTTTTGGGGGGTCCTCTATTTTGAGAAACCACCATGTTGACAAATTTGACAATCCACGTGATCAACACTGGCAAGCCCCGATTGATAGCAAGGATCGGGGGCGATGTTTTCATCTGAAGTGCTCAGTTGCTTCTCCAACCTGGGCTGGTCAGGGTGAGCCTTCTACCATCTTCTAACCTTGTCTCTGGCAGCGTTTCTGAATGACCCACTGATGACCACCATACTCAACACTTTCCAACGGATCGTGGCAGTCTTTCAAGGATAGGGATAGATACACTCAGTGTCCTGAAACTCCTTTCCACTCTTTCATTTTCTTCCCTTACTTGATTATGATTAAATAGGCATGATTTAATCAATTAACTGATGAAGTCAGTGAACTAGCTGATGAATTAATCAAAAGTATCACAATGAAGTCAGAATCCAATGGCCAGGAGCCAAGTCAACAATGCCCCCCCTCACGGCGCGTCGGCGAGCAGCGGCTTCTTCCGAAGGGACTCAGTGATGGAGGTCACGAGGTTCAGCTCAGCTGGCCCCTGGGTTTCCAAGGCGACCCTCAAGATGCGCATGCAATGGTCTCCGTGCGCCCGCTTTTAACCAAGGGAAAATTGAACTGACTTTAGCATTTCGTAAAAATAAATCCAAGCTCAAGGTTGAAGGGGAATGCTGCAAGGTCGCTTGCAAGATTGAAAGCTGATATTTGCCAGAAGCAATGCATACTATGCGTGCTTCGAAGCGCCGAGCTTTCCTGGAGATTGAAGGCTAAAGTGCTGAAGCACCAAACGAGCACCGCCAAAACCGCGGTAGCAACAGCAGCTGGCAGCTGGCAGCTCCCTGCCTGGCCCCGCCACATTGCCACCAGGCGATGTCGTTCCTCCCCCACCCGGGAGATCAACTCCACAGCGATGCGCTCAGGTTGAGGAGTTGAGGGCCACATCACCGCCCAGCCTGGACCATAGGCGGCCTTGGGGCGTGGATTGACCGAAAAACATCGGACTTAGGCGGGCTTACCACGCGAGGAGAGCACAACTAATACTGTTTCCGTACCCAAGAGCTGAGGCACTGCACTTCTTGACAAAATGATACAAAATGCATCTGAGTAGCACTGGAATGAGGACCAAAAGGTGTGAGGAAATTTGTCTGGTCGTAACGTCCAAAATCTACCTGCGGTTGGGCAAAGCCACAGGTGCCAAGATGCGCCCAGCTGCACCTTCAGCTGCTTGGTAGTCTCCCTTGATCTGCCCTGTTAGGGCTGAGTGCAACTGATATCAACTGATATCAATTGATGCCAAATGCCCTCTTATGGGCTGGTGATCATCAGAAACTCGGTGGACAACATCTGGTGCATCCCACTGACTCGACAGGAAGAACATGGAATGAATTCCTAGGCAAGTGGTAAGCTAGTCCATAGGTAAGCTCTATTTCTGCTACCCTAAAGAACTCAATTCATCTCAATTCTATATTCAATTGACTCCAGTTCTATGAGCTAACGAGGGCATCCCTAAGTAATTATATGTTATTATGGGGCATCATCCTGCAGCATGACCAGCATTATTGACCTCTAAGCATGGTGGCTGGTTGCTGGGCATTAATGACCAATATCAATTACAAGAACTACCAAGCATTCACAGGTGAGATAATAACCTGTTTCTCTAACTATCAACTGGTCTATAACCACGGTTGCTGGTTGCTGGCTCACCA
>VSDK01024302.1:522646-534671 GCA_009767595.1 Symbiodinium kawagutii
CCACAGCTGGTTACAGCAATATTTGGCGTCTCAAAACGGCGGAGCCCCAAAAATGCTTATTCCCTAAGATGAGAAACAGCCATGAGATCTGTGGGGGTTGACCCCCCCAGCTGGTAGCTCTCCACCGGACGGTCCTCGGTCAAACCATCGGCCAAGCGCCCAGGCTTTGGAGCGACATTGGGCGGGTAGCGGTTCACGTGCTGCACCTGGAACCCGCGTAGGTTCCATGAGACACGGCCATGAGCCATCAACCAAGACGACTTGTAGGCTAATATGCTTGGAGAATGGCTGACCCGTGGTTCATCTTGGCTAGTGATGAATACTGATTCATCTATTCTGATTCATATTATTTGTTGAAGATCTTACCACAGATTTTTTCACAGACCTTTTACCACTACCAGCCATTGTCAACCTGGATTGAAGTATCAACCAGCATTTGGCCAGTATCGAACTGTGATTTTACACTGAACATGGTGAAGCGCGTTAGCGTGTTCGGCAATATAGACTGACAATAAACCATGAAGGAAGAACCACACGTTTCAAAGTTGACAGCATCAAGGGCCACAAACATGTCAATTCCATCCACAATGCCACAAGAAGATTGGAACAAATCACTTGCCGGGCCCCATCTCCAACTCCATGACTTTGAAAACATCTACCTTTCATGAACATTGTTATACAGTACTTGATTATGCCATAAAACTACCTAGGTAGTATAATATGATAATGTCTTTGAAGACCTACTACATGATTTGAATTATTGATACAATGCGATAATTTGCGTGATTGTCCTCGGCAAAAAAAATGCAATACAATACAAAACGCCACAACATGCCACAATCTGCAATATCAGCCTTTTAAAAAAATATATGCCTGTCCCACAATCAATGCCTACCAGGCATTCTCCCAACGGAACGTCCGGGGTACTTTCCTGCTAAAATGCTATAGCTGCAGAGTTTTTAGCAGCCTGAAGATATTTTTACGGCTGGCTCGTGCTGAAACGAAGGCACCGACTGACCATCTGCAGCGACACAGGGCGCGCAAACGGCTTGAAACTGCTCCTGTGGTCGCAGGCTTTGAGCTGTGCTTGGGGCAAAGCGCTTCCACGTTCCATGCCATGTCCTGCAGTGAGGCTCCGGTGGTGGCAGGTCTCAACACACGAAACACGCTGCGAGCGCAGCATTTTCACCACTTAAACGGATCAACAGGAATTGATCTTTGCCGGCTCTTCCGGGTGACACATCACTTGGCGGTCTCAAATTGTAATCATCCCACATGTCCCCACAATTCTAGCCATGACACCCGCACAAATCCAAATAATGTTTCCATTGCTCTGCCGTGCTTTCCACCACTTTGCCGCATTGCCACCCTTTCACTGCGCTGGCGGCCAGACGCGATGCAGCCATGGCGAGACGTCACGGAAAGGACAAGTCCACTTTGGAGCCTTGAGACTGGATGGCCAATGGCATCAATGGCAACACTTTGCAGCACAAGTTGGCCCAACTCCAGTGACCGCCCCTCCATGGTTTTACAAACGCGTCCATTGATGCACGTAATCAACCATTGATAAGTCAAGTTTAATTATCCACAGACCTACATCAAGCCGTACTTCTCCGTCGTTTCAAGACACATCCATCCATTTTTTTTTATAAGTATACATTACGATGTCAATATTCTGTCTATCTGCCTGTCCATCTGCAATTCCGTTATCATCTGTAAATCATTCTATATCTGTGAGTGTCTTTGTGGGTGTGCGCGCGGCTGTGTGTGCACAGGGCAGACGCCCACACATCTGTCTGCTTGCAAATATGTACTTGAAATACTTCACTGCAATTCATATACGTGTCTGTTTATGCACGTGAACATGTTGGATGCAGAAAGCACAAGAAGTATTTAACAAGCATCAACAAGTAGACGGTAAACAGTATGCGTCACCAAAAAAACACGACGAATCATTACCCGATGCATCCGATATTGAATGATATTGACCTTTCTCAGCTGCTGCATGCTAGCCTCGACCTACGTAGTGTAGTTGGCTCCCTCACTGGGCAAACAAACTCCACTGTTGGCCCCCTCTCTGCCTGAGTCTTCTGCCTGTGGGATCGACCTCACAGGTCCCACCACCAGTGTCCAAAGCGTCATGCCCACTGAGCGTGTGAAAAACGAAGGAAACAAACTAGATAACATGTAAAACACCCGAACCATTGGTCACACTTGCTTCCTCAGCTGATCTTCTGAAACCATCCGTGATTTTGATACCAAACTTAGCTTACCTGCTTTATGGCATTGTCTTCGCGATCTCTTCAGACACAGCCACACAGCGATGCAATTACGATTGCAAAAGGTGTTTTGCTTATCAATCTCACATTGGCAGGACTCCGGATTCTAGAGTCACGCAGGCAAAAATTCGAAGCATACTGGCTTGCTCTAGTGGAGATCTGAATGCTGAATGCTGAATGCTAAGCTTGGGACACCGGTGCAGCTCGTCGTAAACGCCAGCATGCGTAATCCTCACAAATTCCCATCGCATAATTTGGCCAGATTGCTGCGCTCTGTTCATCTCGTTTACCCCCGAAGTGGCTTCTCGCAAGCATCAATGCCCAAGTAGGCTGGTGGAGGGGGGAACTCGGGGTTAGTTAGTTTGTTAGTTTGTTAGTTTAAACTGTTAGTTTTTTTCTGTTTCATTACTGAAGTCTGGCATCTAAATCAGGAGAAAAAATGCCGCATGCGGCCATGCGCCAACCGGACCCAACTCACGCTGCTCGACCCCGACGGACCCCTTTCTCACCAAAGCGCTGGCTGTCGGAAGATCTGACTCCGCAGCTAACTCCAAAAGACCAGAACCAAAGGTCTACACATAGCTAACACCAAAGCTTTGAAAACACCAAGGTCCACACAGCGCAACAATCTGAAAGTTTCCGACCAAGTCTGGTTGGTTCCAGTGGCGATTTGGAAATGTTCAAAGATTTTCTGAACATGACCCAACCGAAGGTGTTGAGAGGTAGATTCTCATGAGTTCAGTCAGTCATTTCAGGTACATTCCTGCATGTCTATGTCTGCCAAGGTCTATTGGTCAACACATTTGGATCTGGTCCATCTACGGGCTTATGCGCTGTGATCTCTGGCCGCATCCATCTCCTTGCCCATCATCTCAACGACCGTGCGACCTGTGCAGGATGATACGCCCATGCCGCAGAAATCGGTGTCATTGAGCTTGTGGATGATCAGGTCAAATCAAAACAAATCATGTTTGATCATATTTGATCGACTTGATCATAATTCTGATACTTGCTGAACTACTTGTGACTCAAACATCTCTCAACATAACTCATGAACTTGTATGCTCAGTGGAGGTTGAAGTACGTTGAAGTTTTGATTCACAGCTGCGACATTTGCTGGTACGAAGGGCAAGAAGCACAGCAGCTGCAGCTGCAGCAACAACAGCCAACAACAGCAACCAACAAGCAACCACCACCACCACCATCATGCTTGGGATGCAAACATTTAAATGACTGCGCTTGAATGATGGTGGCTAACGACAAATAAAGGCATAATAAACGACAAACAAGATCTGACAAGAACTACAACAACAACAACAACAACAACAACAACAACAACAACAACAACCACAACCACCACAACCACCACAACCCCGACGACGACGATAACGATAGCAGCCCGATAGCAACAAGTTGGCTTTCACAGCACTAGCCAGGCCAACACAAACGCATCAAACATCATCAAACATTCGGCAATCCAAGGTCGCGACTTTCAGTGGCTTTGGCATTGAGCACCGCGGCAGAAATGTGGCCATCTGGCCCTACCTCCACCCGCGTTGGCTCTGTCAGACTACCTCAGTGCAGCCATCTTTTGCCCCAGTCGACATGCTCACCTTGAGAAATAAACGAAAATAATGTACATGAGTCATGAGTGTTGGCAAACCAAAGGAGAACACACAATGTTTACATCTGCACCCACTAGGGTATCACGTGTTGTGCCTCGCCAGCAATCTCCATTCAAGGAACGAATAGAAACAATCGCCAGGCACTGCCAGGCACTGTCAATACTTAGCCCTACAAGGTGCGGCCACTTAGTTGTTGAAAAGGTCACTGACCTATAATTTCATCTGCCATAGGTGGCGGTTACCCTTGTAAATCATAGGCTTGTGCCGCACCCCCAGCTATACCAGCTGGCACTCCCATCCAGCTGGATGTTGCGCATTTGCCCAAAGATCAGCGCTGATCAGCGTGCAAAACCATCTTTGGCAAATCCCCAAAACTATCGCAACAATCGAACCTTGTAGGTAAATGTAAAACACAGGTAGAACCATTGGTAATCATCTACATTTATCTACGAAATATATCATATATATTTAGAAGGAGTATTGGAGATGTTGGGACGTTACATGCGTTACAGTATTTCTCTGCTTGTAATTGTTCTTCAACATCAACATCCTTTAACTGTGGTTATGTGACCAGCGCACCGCTCAAGCTCTGGCAGCCAGGACTCCACATCTGCGCGTGCGGCAGTAGACAGCGTAAGTGAAGCAACCAACTCCCGGTGAATCCAAAGTCATCGACGCTGGATATTCCTGAGGCAGCTACCAGGGTCAAACTGCCTCTGATGCTTGGAATTATGGCAAGGGATTCGTGAGGTTCTTTTTGAAGAAACCTGCGTCACCGTTTAAAAAACACTGCAACCGGGGTTGCTTCAACGGTGTGAAGTGTCTGCTGGTACTCAGTTTCCATGAGTC
Source organism: Symbiodinium kawagutii (assembly GCA_009767595.1). NCBI lineage: Eukaryota > Dinophyceae > Suessiales > Symbiodiniaceae > Symbiodinium > Symbiodinium kawagutii. The sequence goes on from VSDK01024302.1 coordinate 527,400, forward strand.
TTCTGTGAGGCATGACAGGTGGATCTTCCCTGATCTTCCAACTAGCTAGCTCTTGAAATCTCATCCGATGAGCGTTACATGTGGGGGCGTGCTCATGGATTGATAGTTTGTGCTAGTGTCCCTGTTTCAAAAGAATGAGCAGTTTTCAAAGGGGATCAAAGCGGATCATGAGCGGCTCATGAACAGCTTCGTGTTTGAAGGCAGCCTGGGAGGTGTCTTAACCAAGCTGCACTGGAGCCCGATGCAGAACTTGCTACGGACCACAGGCCTTGCTGGTCACTTCCCAAATTCTTTGGTCCACTGCTGCTGCTTGAGCGCATGACCTGGGATCACCAGAAAGCAACCCACATCATTGCCACATGGTGCCATGCCCCGGAAACATCACCGATCATCTACCTCAAGCCATCAACATCATTCAACATATATCGACCATCACCATCACCTCTGTGCCAAGCAACCGTGAAATAAGCTTCATAGGTCATCTCCTCTGGATTGAAGTTGGTGCTCCAAACCTGGGTCGGGGCTACTATGGGCCAGGCCCCTAGCTGGAGGGAGCACTGTTCAAACCCAATGAAAACTCCTTTTGGACAAGAAGGATTCCAACTGGATTCCAGGTGAATTCCGAATGGATTCCGAGCGGATTCCAAGTGGATTCCAAGTGGGTCCAGGAGTATAGGAAAGGATTCTTGATATCAGCTGTCGAGAGAACAGTCCCAACCTACCCTCAAAAATACAATAAGATAAGGATAAATAAGGCATTTCCGGAACGCTAACTGGCACATAGTGGCCAGGAAATCAGCTGTTTAATCATCGGCTCCCACATCATCTGCTCCCACGGTGAGTTACACCAACAGAACAAGACAAGCCAAATGCCGCATTAAAATTTGGAGCGAATCCCCACAAAAATCCGTAATATCTCCTATATTGTTGCTGATCTTCGTGACATTTCATGACATCATGTGACATCGTGGGAAAACCTTCATTTTAATCCATTTACTGTACGACCTTGTGCGATGTCCTAAATACGGTTATGAGTTCACAAAGTGTACATTGTGACAAACATTTTACGCACACGTTCATCAGGAGGGGTGACTCTGTATCACTCTTTATACACCGAGGAGCCAAGAGGACTTTCTCCTGTGATTTCTTTGTGGTGACTGTCACAGAAAGTCCTGGAACTTCTGTCCATCTATCCTCCTCGATGATCGCCGGCTCTCTCATCCTGATGCAAAACAGCCACCACAGCAGCGCCGCTGAAGGAATGTATCAGAATGGCATTCCAGAATTCCATGATGGATCAGAAATGATCAGAAAGCCTTCCCAAACTGCGCATCAAGCACCCAAAGGAATTTGAAAGTAAATACAAAATTCCCGTCTAGGTTCCTTTGAATCATTTCATAACATTTCCCCTTGCGGCATCTCACGGCATCTTACAGCACATTCCCATCATCATGCGCTGCAGCTCTGTCGGTGATTCAGCACACATCACATGACAACAACTGCCCGCTTCTGACACATCTGACATCATGGGTAGGCTGACTGAGCATGAATTCTCTGCCACCATGAGCTCACGATTTCAATCTAGCAGCTGCAGCTGCAGTCTGGGTCAACCTACCGATGGTTTCAGTCGAGACTTTGGCGGCTCAGAACAGTTGGAAAAGACTTCCCTGGGAAACGGATGTCGAAACTGCTGTCCCAACAAAATAATGGAAACATAAAAACCCAACTCATTCACTAGCCATCACTAGTTGCTATCTCCAACAGCCAGGCTTTCAATGCTCGCTGTCGGAAATTCCCCGGCGGACGCCTGTTGGGTCCCGACACTGCACTGGCTGGGAGCTTCAGCAAACCCAACTGACGCGGCGCCGCGTCAATGTGGCAAACGCGGGTTTCACCATCTGCAGTGGTCACGGCTGCCCGGACCTGACACATGCCGCCCCGGTCGCGATTGTGGGCAACAATAGTATCTATGCGAGGACCTTTCGGTTCATGAATTCTCCTGGTGTTGCATAATATCATCTTTTGACGTTGTGCTCAGCTTGTGTTTTTTTGGTGTCTTTGATGTTTGTTTGGGGATCTTGATCTACGCATGTGAGTAGAAAATCAACTACGTCCGAACTTGCTCAAATACTCAAATACACTTAAATACACAGCCCTGGGACATAAAACTGTCAAGGCCTGCAATCCCAAGCTGTAACACTCGCTTGACTTTTCTTATCTTCCTCTCTTATCGCAGATCGTAGAAGGGAAAGAGAAAAAGGGCGAGGGAGAGAGAGGAGGGAAAGTACACACAGAAACTCAGAGAGCGACCAAAAAAGAATAGAGCGAAAAGAGGAAAAAAAAACTCTTCTGGCAACGAGTGCAACGAAAGAACCACGACACCACGGGAGGGAACAATGAGGGAACATCGGCATGAGACCAGCCGCCAGCCCTTCTCCTGGCGTTCCCAAGGTCAAGCTTGTCAAACTCTCCTATATGTCAAGATATGCTTGACAAACTAAAAGGCCACATAAGGCCACTTGAACACTTTTAAAACCTTCAGGTCGTAGCTGTTGGCAACTGCCTCGACCTCCTTACAGGTAAGCTAAGCCCATATATGATGATCATTGATGATCCCCATCACCTGGCAACGGGCCTCGTAGACATGCGGACCCTCTTCTGGCTCGTCCATGATGGTCATGACCTCAGTGCTGGGACCCATGATCGCATTGACGGGGCGCGAAAGGTACAGTTCAAGGGCATGAAAGGACCGGCGGCATGCACAGCAAACGTGACGGGATGTGACGGGAAAACCACACACCTTTTTGGCAAAACTCTGCTATGATACCTGGTTCTGACGTGAAAGACTTCTCATAATCTACCATGTTCTCGGCCTTGATTTGCCCCTAGGTTCTATACCACGGTGTCCGAAAATCGGGCGCTTCTTGTGTAGATAATCGTAGGTAGCAAAATCAGAGCAGAGATATATGGGCAAAACGCTTGACAAACAGCTCGATAGAGTGTAATTAATTCAAATGGAGAGCTAAACCGCATTCTGTATGCAATTTAAGCGTGCTATACATCTGCAAATGAATGCCAACAAATGCCAATGAATGAATGAATGAATGAATGAATGAATGAATGAATGAATGAATGAATGAACGAAGCAGCCTACCAGCCGCGTTCTCTGATGGCAGGTAGTGCTCCAACCCCCCAAGTTTAGGCATGACATCTGAACCAAGCTTCTTTGCTTGAGACTACATGTCTGCCCAAGCCATGAGACTGGTAGGAAAACTTTTTCCCTCTCTCTCTCTCTCTCCACGTCACCAGCCGCTAGTTCAGGCCCGTGAGGATGGCCAACATGCAAAACTGTTTTGGAGCGGTCCAGGAATGGAAGAAACCGGTTAATTACATCTGATTACCATTCATGCTCCAATTCCGTTCACAGCCGCCAACTGGGTCGCGGGCTGCCACGCTCTTCAGGCCTTTCTGCATCGCACGCACGGATTGCAATCCAAAATGCTCTGGGTCCAAGGGTTGACCATCGCGGAAGATGCTGAACCTGGCGATGGCCAGCGAAGCGAATGCTCCAACAGGAATCTGCGAATCCCATGGCACAACATGCACGAGGACGCAGTCTGACGTGCAGTTCCAATTCATCTGCAAATCTGTGATCCGCATCTTGGCGCCAAGATCTGTCAGTTTAAAACTGGCGCCTGCCCCTCGTCAGCTCATCGGACCACAGGGCTGTGTACCGAATGGTGCAAAATACAAGCACCTTGAGCGAGCACTGGGACTATGAACAACTCAGCTTTGGTCGGAATGGATGGGTGATCCTGCAATGATTCTGTGCAAATAGGTTATGCAGCACACACTCCGCAGGAATCTCCTATGATCTATGTGGGTGTGCGAACTGTCGTTCATAGGGCTTCATCATGTGCCTCCCGCCGCGAGCTCGAACAAAAAACATTGCTCGCAAATCACAAATGCACACTTCTTCAACTTGTAAATGCAAAATACATATTCATATTACTTTTCCAGATTGCACGAGTGTCCTATCTCTCAAAAAGATAAAGTTTATCAATATAATTCAGTAAACAGTACATGTCTGTTTCTGACCCCTCTCAAAAGTGAGAGGTATTTTGGGAAACCCAAGAGGTGATTGTTTACTTCAAGTTAACTATCTATAAATTCCACTTGTCAGCTAGTTTCCATGGCTTGTAAAATGTAGTTAAACACACACATGCACACATATTTGCATACACATTGAATAATGCCGGATACAAATTTTGTACTCGGATGTACCAGGTCGAGCTATACCGTTGAGCTGAAGCCCCAGCTCACCATGGCCCACCCCCCCGGTCCCAGCGCCTTCTCCCCATTATCCGTGTAGGAAATCTGCGTCAAGCCCGGCACGTCATACCAGCGCCCGGGCTGAACGGCCATGGCTTCGCAACTCTCGGCAGTGGCCACCTGCGTGCGCTAAGGCCAGGGATGGATAGAAATCATTGTGACCAATGGCTATGGGTCACGGCCCGTCAAGGCTTTAACCAACCAATAGCGGTTCATATGGTGGGTTAAGCAGTTATCCAACCCATAGCTGTGGGTCAAGCAGTTGACCAATATTGATGGCTTTGGGTTCGAACCAACAATTATAGTGAGAAAGAATGATGAGGGAACCACAGCCAAATGAGTAATGGTTGATAGCTAGTAATGACTGTAGTGACATTGGTGTGACTAATGGATACTAATTGTAGATAAATAGTCATGACTTATGGCTGATAGGTGTTGATGTGGAATGATGTTGGCAAATGTGAACAGTTCATCGTGGTTGATGGTCTATTGATCGTGGTTGATCTTCTGTTTTGTCAGGTTGACAGTGCGCTGGATTCAAATGTACAAAATCCAGGGCGGTCTCCCCAAGTAGTGCACGTAACTATCGGGCTTTACAGGAGTCAGCTGGCATTTGCAAAGCATGTGGGAGCAGGTATACATCAACAGCCATCGGAAGTTGAAGAATTGATAGCACCTACACCTGCAACATTAAGCACCACCTATCAGCTAGTGATGGAATCCTTTTCAAGATTCTTCAATTGGGTTCAAACGAATCGAGAAGGCCACTCTACCCCACAAGGGATCTAGATAAACCATCATCCAGCAAGCTTGCAGAGCAGAGCTACCAAGAGAACGAAACTCTGGCTCTGATTCCTGGTCAATTCTGAGCTTCCAAGATCGAAAAGTTGATGAGGACTGATCTTGCAAGAGGAGTTTCGGCTGAAATGCCGCACAAAATGCAGGAATGCTATGGCCATGTAGGGCCTATGACTGCCACTGGTGAGGCAAACTCAGCCGCTTGCCTGCGCGTTTGGCAACCTGATGGCAGCCAGCTGGCGACGCTCTCCTTGCTGTGAAAGCCTTGGAAACATCCCCAGCTGGGGATGAAGGTCTCTGGCTGGGCCCTCTGTTGGTGGGCGATATGGCTATGGGTCAAGGCTTTCCTCCACCAACTTTCACGGAGGATAATCACCAACAATAGGGAAAACTATGGTTACTGATGGGGGGGTTACTGATGGGGGAACCAGGGGTACAGGGTCAACTGACCCATAGCCATATCTTTGTGCATCCGATGGACTATCTATCTATCCATCCACCCATCCGATGCAGCTTTTTATGTATCCATCTATCCGTTCCATGAATTTGGGCGGTTCAGAACCAGAAGTTTGGACTGACAAGAAAATTCAGGACACGTTCATGAATCAGCATCTGGACAATAATTATGAGGACCCACGTATAAATAGAAGAATGCAAATAACGCATCAGGATACATGAGGTAGACTGCATAAACTCTGATGACTTAAAATTCAAATGCATGTGAGTTAACCATGAATCATGATAACTCAGTATGGATATGTATGTATATATATATATATACATATGGTTCATGCTCCCCTTTACCCGCTCAAACAAGAACAACATCCGCAACACATGGCCCTCAGCAACTTAGTTGAGCAGCTGAGTGCTGCCCCTCAAGCGGCAACACACCGAGTACTCGCACTCCAGCCCGGCACGGCCGGGTGCATCCAACCATGGCATGCAAAGGCCATCGATTCGACCCAAGTCATGGGTCCACGTGCTGAAGACGGGCCCAATGGTCTGCTCTCCCCGCTTGAAGGCCCAGCAAACACCATCATGCTGATCCTCCACTGTCAGAGAATCATCGTGTTGAAGTGACAGGTTGAAAATGAGTTCTACAAGGCTGAACAAATGCAGACAAACCGCAGGATTTCAACTGTGGCAGGTCTCCTGTGTAGAAGTGGGCAGGTTGCAGATCAAGAGGACCTTGTCATCCTTCTCCTTTGTCTTCAAGCTGACTTGCAGTCCGCGAACTGGGTGGAAACCCTCCTCCGACAGGCAACTCGAATGGAATATGAGTCAAACTGATGCCTTTCAATGTGGACCATCCTTCAACGCTTTACAAAACAGCATGGAAAACAACGACACTTGGCGAGTTGGTTCCCTAAAACATGAACGTCCCACGATGCTCTATGATCAATCGATTACTTCAACTGTGGCCATGCTCAGAATGTGTGAACTGATTCAATCATGATCTTTGCTCAATACTGCATCATATTGCTCCATACTTCAAATAATCCGGTGCCATCTCTCTCATGGTATCCTTCTCCATGGAGGCGAAGTTGATCTTGTGCTGGATCTCCAAGGGGTTCGCAGCTTCACGAATGGACACAACGAAGTCTGCCCGGGCTGGATCTCTGTGATAGTACGATGGTGGATATTTGCTCACAAAGTCCTCAGTAGGGCAAGCTATGGCAACTATGGTTGTGAGAGATGGCCCGTTGAGTGTGCTCAGCTGTCACCGCTCTTCGTGATTGCTCACCTACAGCGACGCATTCACATTCATTCCACTGCAACCATTGGCGAAAAGGTACGGATCATGCTTGTTGATCACTGAACAGCTGGTTGATGGGTTTGGCTAACTCATTCGAGCCGAGGAGAAGCATCATATCCCCCGCCGATTGGGTAATCGACAGGTCTGCCCAGTATGTTATGAATGTTTATGAGAACTGACTATCTACATCTCACTACCAGCCACCGCAGCATGCTCTCCCATGACTTCTACAACTACTGCATTTATTAGGAACTGCTCAACTGTAATTTGCAACACCCAACCAGCTGTGCAGCAGCGGCCGCTGAACCCAGTGACTGGTTCAGGTGTCTTCGGCAGCTTTCGTGGCAAGCCATCTTGAGTGTAGGCTTCTGAGGCTGCTGAAGCAC